>JAZHYW010017214.1:0-57311 GCA_037355805.1 Ixodes ricinus
ACTTCATCGTGACGTCGCCGGTGGGAGGAGCCTAATCTCAATCGGTGGCGAACTCAACTGACAGGGGAACTTCATCGCGGCGTATTGATGACGTCGACGAACAGCGGCGATTGAGTTGTAACTTCATCGGGATTTGTACCCAGAAAATGTCCCTAGAGGGGAATGCGCAACGCCGCATCGGAGGTTCTCGTAAAAGCAACATTTTTAACTTCTGAAAATGTAGAATTCGGTACAATCTAAATAAAATTACCGGTGTCAAGTTTAGGTCGCATCAATCATGTCTTTTTACGTAAGTGAAACAATCTAGATGATCGCCAGCGTGAGCTGCATCGCGATCGTGATGAATCGTCATGGCCGACGGTAAATGTTGCGCGTAAAGTGCTCGTGTGCCTGTACGAAGATTTGCCTCACTTCTGGAATTTTCGCTGTCAAGTCGGGCTTTTTCAAAGGTTGTCACGTCGCGATGGCCACTCGGCAGTCTGGTGGGGGACGTCACCCAACTGTCGTCACAGAACTCGAGGAGTAGGACAGAATCTGGCCCGCAAAGACACGGAAGAAGGCGCATGATTTCGAGAGGGGACGCGCCTCGTCCGTCGCCACACGGCATCTCGGCTGCAGTTTTGGCAAGTGCTGGGAATCGCAATAGGCTGTTTTAGCGTTGCGTTGCCGTGCGCAGCAAATTGCTACTGGTAGCTCGCGCTGTAACTTTGTAAGCAGACACCGTGTTGTTTTGGTCTTATTGACTTTTACGCGATTGTGCTGCTTCGTAATGTTTCTTCGAAAGCTCGGATCGTAGCGCTCAAGCTCACGAGGTTAATTTATCTAGACCTGTGCATGAGACACTCCGATATTTGAATTCTAAGGTGTAGGCAAGGGGCATTACATCAACGCGTAACCAGAAAGGCTGTAAATTTTTTGTGCATTAACATGTGTTTAATTGGATTTTGCAGGACTCATCTGCTGCGACCAAAGGTGCTAGTGTAGGACCCAGCACAGGTGGCAGCTCCACCACCACCACCACCAAATGGTAGGTATAAAAAAGTCTGGACTCATCTCCATGATACACTGTTTGCACCTATGTCGCGTCATTAACATGTATTATGCACAGGTGCCGTCGGTAGTTTCATGCTGATGGCCACTGGTGGTCTGTGGTTGCAGCTTTGCTACACTGTGATCATGGTGAACTGTGCTGGCTCCAGTGGGCCCAAAGTGACAGTTTTTGTGCCCATCTCAGCAATTACATAAAACTGTGACCACTATCTGCACCATGCATAACTACGAGGGAGGTCGAAGATGCTGTCATAAACATTATTGTGCCTGGTCGGTAGCTCCCAAGGTGGCCGTAGGCCCAACCGTGTTTCTAGCAAGGTGACACCTCAACAAGACTCACAAAAACTTAGGTGTACCCATGGTGCAGAGGCAATTCACACATGGTTACTCGAGTTTTGTGTCGAACAAGACAGCAGAAAAATGGATGAGACTAAGTGTTAGTTTGCAAAAAGGCTGTGGCTCCGGTTATCCGTTTCCCGACAGTGGCCTGCTTGCACCAAACATTCCCACACTCTCTCCGGTTCCATTTCCCAACAGCAGCCTGCTTCCACCAAACATTCCCGGCAACACTACAGCTACCCACGACTCTGAAATTGACACAGAAATGACACTAAGACAAAACTGGCTCACCAATTCCAAAATTGGCATCTGCTATTTATATGGAAGGTTCCAAGGGCTGTGGGAACAGGACGCACCTAGCTGGGCATTGCCTATCGAACTCGGCAAAATTGTCGTCATGCACTTCTGCATATTTCTCTTAATTTTTTGCACTTGGGTATTCAAGTTCTCCACCTTTGGCTAGAGATCACAATCTGTAATAGTCCAGTTAAGAGTAAGTAGCAGATGGTTCTTGCCAGCACTCAGGGCAATATTTTCTGCATACTGAACTGGACAAATATGGGCAAACTTTGTCGTGATCATTTGACGGTTTAAACTTCTGCCTCGGCCTAGCCCAAGTTCCTGCACTAGCACATATTGCCACGCGCGTCTCCGAGCAGGCGCGCTTGTGGCAAAGTGATTGTCGTGCTTGCCTCCCTTGCAAAGGTCAGAGGTTCGATGCCTGGCCGTGCATGCACCTTTTTGTTAATGCCCCACACCTCCACCAAAATGTCACGAATGACAGATGATGAGATGATGAATGAACAAAAACGAAACATTTAATTTGGCGAACTTGTGCCAAGACAAAAATACAAAGAGGTAGCTTTGCAGGCATCAAGGCGGAGAAGCACGATCGAGCGTAAGAGCGAGAATTCGTATCGCCTCACCCTCATATACGTGGGTATTTGAGACATTCGGCGTAGAAGGTTCGGCGCATATAACATTTGAACTTCGAAGAAGCAAGAGGGTTCTTGAATTCACCAGAATGCCACATTTACAGAAACAACAAAGGTGCCTGCACGGCAAGGCATCGTACCTCGGACCTTTGCAAGGCAAACAAGCACGACAATCACTCCGCCACAAGCCGCGCCTGCTCAGAGACGCACGTGGCAATAGGAGCAGCCTCTGGCATTAACTGCATCTGACATGTACAGAGTGGTGGCCATCACCACGGCGCCTACTGACATGACATCACACGCAAACCATGTATGCGTGCTACTGAAACTGTGTCATGTTGTCAGCCGTGCACCAGTCATCAGGTGAACTGCCACCCTGGATGGTCAGGGCCTGAACTACCCCCAACTGCACTGTTTAGGACCTCTCGCCCACTCAGCGGGAGCAGCTTGGTTGCATTGCACATGCTGCTGGAGTGCAACATGAATTCCCTAGCTTTAGAGAAGTGCAGTCAAGGTCCAAAATTGGCTGGCAAGGATTGTGCAGAGAACCGTGGAAAGAAAACCTGCATTATATGGCAATAATAAGTTATTTTAGGCCGAGTTTCTTCATCCTTGCTTTATTCAGTTACATCCAGAGCAGCTCGTGCTCACATCCTTTGTTGCTGGCCCAACACAATGTGGAAGAGCTGGACTTCCACAGCACCAAGTGCATTGATGGGAACAACAGTTAGCATGTCATTGGAAATCAGCTATGACAGACAGTTATAGCAGAAAGGAAGGTGAATGCAGCAGTCATGTGTTTTCATTGCTTTTCCTTTTCTGACCTTCTGTTGGGTTTTGAAGTGACCGATTTCCACCAGCTTGTCCCTTTCCATTTTTTTATGTGATCGACGGAGCAGGCCTGTTTACTGCAAAGTAATTAGATCAAGCTAAATGCACATTGCTGAGGGCTGCTCTGTCTCATAGGTTACGTGCTGTACTGGAAAACCCACAGCATGAGTGTGCTGGTCTGAGCACTTCCTTGGTTAGGAAGGTGCTCGCATAAACTAAATGTCTTTCCGAAGTCTCGCATTCTTGCTATTTCCAGTACTGCATGAGAGTTATGAGAGAAGGTTAAAGCAGTGGTATGCCATACACTACTGGGATTATATTGTTCTATGCAATTTCTCTAACATGCTGTTTAAAGATGTATGTATTTGTAAACATTAGCCCCTTTGTGTACTTTGGTTGCAGGCTCTGGTGGGACAAGCAGCTGCACATGCCCAGCAGTCATCTTCACTGACCACACTTGTGCTGCACCTCATGGTGGTGCAGAATTTTCATCTACAATAAAAATGCTCCCTATGCACTATTTTCCTTCTGTCATGATTTCAGTATAGCATGGAAACAAGATTTGCAGAAGTACCTTGGTCATACCCGACAAAATTGTCATACATGGAATAAAATTTTTAGGTCAGCAAATCTCGGTGGAATTGTTCATGTACCGACACTTGTACCGCAACTTCTGATGTCAATGTGAATTTCGTATACAAAGAACCAGAAATTTCCCAATTAATGGTGGTACGGTGGCTCCAATCATCCAGATGCCAACAACCACAGTTAATTCTTCACCTTTTCTTTCTCTATGCTTAGAACAATACACTGTTGGAGCTGGAATGCTTACACAGTCGATGAGAAACGAGATGCCATCCGTGAGGGGCCCAGCTTTTGTTCTCAGTCGTAATGCTTCGGAGTCTAGCTTATGCGGTTTGCATTTTTGCCAGGTTACCCTTGCCATAAACATTGTGTTACAAAGCTTTTTCAGAAAAAGCAACTTATCACAAACGTATAAAGTTCTAATTTTAGGTGTTATACCAAAAAATCTCTGACATCACATGCTTGGTGAGGTGTTTCTTCAGCCCAGGTACCAGACCAATAAAAAGAAATATACTTGTTATGTCTATCTTTTTCTAACATAACAGAATTTTCTGAAATACCAGACTTGCCTGCTATGGGCTTGGTGTCAGGCGTTTTAATGCATATTAAATTGCTTCAGATCAAGAAAAGTGTCCTCGTATCAAACTGCTCCTTTATCTATAATAGGTAGTCGATAAAAGATCCCAACAAAATTGAATGCCGCTTGTACTGTCTGCTAGGTAGATTGCTCTGCAGTCAAAAGGGACTTGCCGTGTATACTAGATTGGGCAAGTTACAATGTATGACACAAAATTGCAAGCAGATGCACACAAGTATATTTCAAATGTGACGATTCGAAAGACAAAGCTGGTAACAGGCTTGACGGCTGTCAGGCTGCAAGTTTGACGAGGGCGACCCTAGTAGGCAGCACATACTAATTGGGGTGCAGAGGCAGCCACCTTTATTATTTTCAACGCTGCACAGCTTGTCCTCTGCTGTGAAAGATCACACCGTCTTCGGGGTCGAACCCTTGAGGAGCAAGGGGCTCGGGAAGATGCTGGGAGCCTGCCTTATGCAGAAAGGCAAATGATGTTGCTGTGCCCAGAACCTTTGCAACCACTGGACCTGCTTTTGAGCATCCTATTCACTGCTCCACAACAGAATCTTAAGCAATGCTTTTTGTTAAGCTTGGCCTTGGGACAGCACAGCATCCATTGAGATTGCGAGGAATTGGTGTGCAACCACGGTTTCAGGGGTTAGTCGCTGTCACCTGCACACAACGGCCTCTGATATTAATGTTTCGTAACCTTTTCAGTTGTCCAAAAGCACATCAAGGCTAGATAGATGCTTTCTATGCTAATGCAGTCTGTGCTTGGAACTAGTAGCATGTAGGTTTTTATAACATCCCCAAAAGCCTGCAATATAAAGATAATAATAATAATTGCAAAAAAAAATAATGTGGATGTATTTACACTTGGCTTAAATGATACCAAAAATCATGTCTTGCAGAGCAAAGAGGTGCAGCGTATCAGGCAATCAAAATTATGTATCATAATCTGTCCATACAGAGTTTGGCAAGTGTGAAGGAAAAACGGACACAGCGTGCTTAAGCTGAACAATTTCCCGATGTTGGGGCCCTAGACCTTTGGATGAATTATACACATGCAATCACTAGAGTAAGCTTGAATGTGCGCTTAGAACGATCTCGCACTGACACTCATCGCGTTGAATGAGGCGCCCGTTTTCTACCGAGAGCTGTCGTGCAAGCACGTTGAGAAAATGTTCAATTCAGACTGTATTAGAACACAGCGTATTGATACGTAAGAGTATTTACCGAGCGCACTGCTGAATTCGCATCGCTGAACTTCTTGGTTGTCGTCTCTCCGTCTTCCTTTCGCGCGAAGTCCACCCACCTTGAACCCCGGGTGATCGATTATCGTCTCTTTAACATCCAAAAGAACGCGACTCACAGCGCACCGATGCACGGTGATGTTTTCGCCGGACCAAAATATGCCTCAAGCGACTCAGAAGCTGAGAGCACTTGCTGCTCGGCTGTCAGCAAATGGCCCCTCGCGACGCCGCCAAAGCTTCCGCGGCAACTGTCAGAGCCAGCGAGTGTCGGTTAATATTCCCCGACTACGTCCCTGACGAACCTTGAACCGAACACATCAAAAACGTAGCGATAGTCCGCGAAAGACCGCTTTGGCTCGCCCCATCCGCGAGCGTGAACGTCGCCATCTTCATTGAGTTTGGCAACTCCGGCTGCCTGACAACTACAAAGTTATCTCAATCGCCAAACTCAATCGTGACGACATTTTGACGTCACCGCTAACTTCATTATTTCACCAGCATAGCTCGAACTCCATCGGAATCCGTAGGGAAAAACTCAATCGCAACGTCACATCACGTGACCAAAAGGGCAGCCAATCAGCGACCGATTGAGTTAACTTCACGTGCTTGTCACACTTACGTTACTATTTCAAGCAACGTGGTTACGTTACTCGCTACTCCTTCCCAAGTCTTAAAGAAATTAGACTTCAATCTTTCCCGTGTTTTAGGCGTCAAGCCATGTTTTTCTTTGCGTTTTTTCCCGTGAGTATTTAGGTGAAACCGTAAGACGAGATAAAGTAATTATGTTCAGTTTCTGCACGAACATAATGTTTCTTGATATATGACCTGTATCGTCGAAACCGTAAAATGTGCTAAATCATAATTTAAAAAAGTAACGCAGAAGTAACGTGCGTTACTTTTTATCGGTAGCGGTAACGGGTTCCTTTTATTTTTAGGCAACGTAGCTCGGTAACGCGTACCTTTTATTTGCAAGTAGCGAGTAACGTATTTCGTTACTTTTTTTCGGTAACGCCTACAACACTGCCGTTCTGTCGCCGATCCTCTTCTGCTGGGTAGCACGGGCGTAGCGAGCCTCCGACGAGCGCTTGGCCGATGCTTTCTGCGCGAACACCATGGGAACAAAATCCCGGTGGTCTCCGATCAGAGCAACGCTTTCCCTGCACATAAGCAAGCCTCGGGACGGAGATTGAAATGGGAGCCGCACTTGCCTTCAAGAAAGTGTTTGCCGCACAAACGGTCGTTCGCGCGAGGCGACGATTCTTTTCGATCCACGGATATTATCCACCTTTTATGCCTTTCAGAGTCCGCCGGGAACTTGTGGAAACTCACTCCGCTACTTCTCTTGTACATTTCGGTGCAATTAACGGCAACACAGCTTCGCGGCATGCTGAAATGCTATGACGCCCATGCGAAACGTGCGCGCTTTTGCCCCACCTGCCACACCCCCCGGCTCCGGCGCGATCGCAGCGCCGCCGCAGCTCCGTGACGTCAAGCCCGCGTGTCGGTGTATAAACCTGAGACTGAGCAGAAATGAACACACAAGTCGAAGGAACAAAAAAGTACCGGATGACGTCTTCTGTTCCTTCGACTTGTATTCATTTCTGCTTCAAGTCTCAGGTTTATTCAACATGGTTAACATTCACCAGCTCGCCTGCACCCTTACTATATTATCCCCAGTAAAGTTTCGGTTTCAAACATTTGCGTTTTTTTTAAATTTATTGAAATATACGTGACGTTGTAGTAAAATATTAAATGGGTAGTCTTCCGACACCATATGAAAGCGCCTGAAAAAATTGAGGGTATTAGTGTTTTTTTAAATAGGGACACTGTTGCAGCAAAAGGTGTAAAAATTTGCAGCAAAAGGTGTAACTGAGAAAAATGCGTTCAAACATTTAACTCCCTTACTTTGTTACTGCCTCACAATGTGTTGAAAATATTTTACATCAACGTAAGTATTTGACGTATGGTTATCAAATTTAGTGTGAGGGTGTATAATTAGCTTCTAAAACCAAAACACCTCAAAATTTAAAAAAATAAAATAATCAAAAAATAAACATTTTGGCTTATGTTCTTTGAGGGTGAATGCACTATAGGTAGTGTTTTTGACACATAGTTGAGCCGGCAGTTGACTCCAGTTTGCTAAAGTTCTGCTTTAACTTGCAAAACTTTTTGAGGTTCTGAGCACTTGGGAAAACCTTTCAGCGGGGGCGGATGCAGAACTCCGATTTGGAGGGGGAGGGGCGGGAAAATCTAAAGTAGCATAACAGGAATCCGGTTGCGCCTTTTGTTTTAGCCGCCGCAGAACCACACTGCGCCGACGGCCCCTAAATGTGCGCCGCTGCGCCGACTTATTGGCTCCAAGCCGGGCTTTGAAACCGCCGCCGCGGACTTTAGTCTTGGTTGAAGCGAAGGAGTGGTTCTCCAAGTTCAGAGTACAAGTGTGCCTGCTAGGGTGCGACCTACCCTATTTTGAACCCTCGTCCCTGAGTACCGATCCCTTCTACCTCCTGGCAGGCCGGTAGTTGGTTTTATTTCGGGGGGTCCACCCATGTCAACTTGCCCTCCGAGAAGGGGGGGGGGGGGGACTCGACTTTGTTTGGGGGGGGGGGGGGCAGGTTCCCAAATTTCCTTGGCCACAAGTAAAGCTTCAGCACTATATCGGAAAATCTGAAGCATCCATGAATGCATATTGAATGTACATGGTCCGCAGAAACGGACCTTGTAGATAAGAGGTTCTTGGGCTCTCAAAAAGAGGTTCCTCGGCTTTTAGGGATATGCTTATAGTACTGGTATTGTCATTTGAGGTGCTAATGTAGTGAAAGTTTTCCGAAGTGACTTCGCACCTCGCCATAGGTTATGCTTTCAGGTAACCCGTAATCGTCTTCTGCCGGGTTCGGCCGATGCTTCCGTCGGAGGAGAGGAGGGCGAACGCCCGAGCCGCATCTCGTTCCCGGACGAGATGACTGTGGAGCTGGTCAAGCCCGACACGGAGGTGAGTGCACCACTGCTCTATTGCAGTGCAGTCTTTGGAATACACAATTGTTAATGTGGACAATCTACCAGTGAACGTAGAGGGGAAGAGGGAGCTTGCACTGGTTGGGGTGTGCGAATAAAGATGGCGCAGCTCGGTAATGAAGCTATGAAATGCCAGAATCAAAATGGCGAAGAGGAATCTCTACGTCGATCAACTCGCTGCGCTTTGCCACAATGGTACATACTTCTTTGAGGTTACGTCTCTCTAGGGTTTCACAAAGTCGCGTCATGCCGAGTGCCTTGTTTGCAATGTCCTTCAAGATGTAGATGCCAGGGCTGTGCTAAGCTAAAAAGTGGTAAAACAAGTGAGTAAATTCTTGGTTTCTCACCGTTTTGAAATTCAGTTTTAAACTCCTTAAATCTTTTCCAAGTAAGATGTGTCGAACATTGTGGCAAATCGTTCAGTCTTCAGCGTGATCGACTGTGCTGCACTAATTGAAAAATGTTCTCTATTGCAATGACATGATATGTTTTATTAAATGTGTTGACATTAATTAGCCCTACTAACTAGGCACCAGTGTTTAAAGTTAGCGTCCACATTTTCGAAGATGTAATTGCCAGTGCTAATATAGCCGGGGCACTGAAAAGTAAAAATGGGTAGACTGCAAGCCTTGTAGGAGATCGTTCCATCATGTGTTCTTACCGTCTTCCTCTTCTGTTTGTAGGTGAACCAGTGTGACATTGGTGCCGCGCATCGGACAGTGCAGGCCTCTTCCCATTGATGGCCTGCTGCCCTTTTATCTTTTTTAATCTTTTTGTTGAACGACTGGACAATGCCCAAAGAATGATCTTTTATTTAGCACTTGAGAATGATGACAAGGGTTGACATTTTGCCCCCCCCCCCCATTTTTTTACAAGTGTATTTCTTTGTTCAGTGCATGTACAGTGCGCCGCAATATGAAAAACCCACTCGGAGCGCTCGGCAACGCGCTCAGAGTCGGTCTTTCATATTGCGGCGCACTGTCCATACTGGCAGTTTATGTATAGTATATTTTTATGGGTTTTATGGAGTGTTATGTACTGTAACCTCATGTACATACAAGATGTGTCGGGATTTTTTCAAGTACTGATTTTATTTGACTTGGTGACATTCTTAGTTTTACAAGGCCAGTGTTGGGCACTTTTTCTGCAGAGACATCTTGAACAGATGGCACAGTGCTTGCTGTTTATCGCGAGACCTGCAGACACCTGCAAGATTATTACCCTTTTGCTTTGTTTTGGGACGGTGTATGGGGCAAAAAAGTTAAGAAAAGTGCTCATTGCTTTGCCATGAGATGTTCTTCTCAGCAAGACTATCCCAAGGTGTTACAACCTTGATAAGACTGTTTTATTGCAGCCAAATGACACTGTCAATAAGTAAATGTCACCCCCCCCTCCCCTCCAAAGTCTGATCAAAATGATGCACCCTGCTTGTGGAACTAACAGACGTTGCAAGGTGCAAACGCTAACCACTAATTTAAATATGTTTTAAAGGGGTAGGGAAACGAAATTCCAGCGCTCATTTTCTAGCTTGAATGCGTTGCATGTTGCACCCTAACCTCAAAAACACCAGTCTTTCGTTGAAAGGCACAAGAAAACTAATTTTAAAGCTGAATAAACGAACTTTCAATGTGCACCTGGTGGATGCATGCGGAGCCTATTTGGGAGGTAATCTAGCAACGTCGGGGAACTTGCTACGTAGTCGTGACGTAGCAGATTCCTTCGGAGCAGCGCCGCTCTTCGGCATTTCAACATTTTCCTTATTGGCTTTCCTCCTCAACTCACAAATCGCGCATTGTACCAAACGGTCCAAGAAGACGGAAAGGAAGGACTCCCCTCTTTCTCTGACCCTCGTTCGTGCAACCGGACGCAGTCATTCTCCCCTAGAAGATTAGCCCGTCGCTCAAAACTCGAACAAAAGTGCTTTCCCCACCCCGTTCAGCCCTAAGCTGACAGTGCTGTGGAAGCTACGTGCTCCTTGGGCCAGCCACACGCTCGTCACCCCACGGGTACTTCGAACGGATCGGTTGTAACGCGTTGACGCTATTGGAGAGTTTTCGTAGATCGTTTCCGCTCTCCCGAAACGCTCTCCGCAACCCGCTACGAGATCCGGGTTTCTTCAGCCAAGGCCATCGGCGCGCAGGCGCAGTAGCGGCTTCTTCGTTGCGGAGAGCTTAGCGGAGGGGAGAACGCGGTCTACGAAAACTCCCTATTGACACCACCACAACGCTGACAACGCCACCAAGGGCAAGGCTCATAGCCACGCCAGCCTTGCGACGTCACGAATGCGGGGAATCTTTTCTTTCTGTTTTTGTTAGCGTCGGATATCCCATGACGCATCGCGCTCTCCGTTCGCTTCTCTTCGAGCGCTTGCTCGAGTGCACCGTTTGGAACGAAAAATATAGCCAGTCGTTCAAAATACAAACGTGCGATTATCATTTACGGTTATTATCCGTCATGCTTGACTCATTTCCGAACGAAATTTGAATATTTCAATTTTTGTTTCCGTACCCCTTTAATGAAGTTTGTAGAGACACGTGCTAACCCCCAAAACAATTGTCCTTCAAGATTGGGTCGTCGCACTCTCGCAGGATCTCGACAGTGACAGCAATGTAACAACATGCATTGAGAGAATGTTGCACATGTCGGCCAGGTGTTTCTTTTTGGGGTAAACTGTATAGATTAGTACTTCGTTCATGTGGTTCATTTATATTGTGTAGAACCTTTGGGATTTACATATCAAACTTGTTTACAAAACGCGTCAGAAGTGAGCATTGCGAATATTATATATTTGTTGTAAAACTAATTCAGCTCCTTTATTAAAAAATAAAAAGAAACTAATAATGCCGTTTAATACGTTAGAGCCCTAGTGAAAAAGTCATATGTATAAGAAATTTTCATGTCCAATAAACACATATGAATCATACAAGATATATAAGAAATATTAGAACCATATGAGAACTACATAAGAAATATATAGAAACTATAAGATATATAAGAACCATATAAGAAAATTATAAGAAACTACTCAGAAGTTTCTTATATAGTCCTTGTGTGTTCTCATATATCTTATATAGTTCTTACATAGTTCTTATATGGTTCTTATATAGTTCGTATATGTTCTTATATATCTTGTATGATTCATATGTGTTTATTGGACACGAGAAATTTCTCATATATATAAGAATTTTCAATAGAGTCCTAATGAAAAAGTCATTTGTATAAGAAATTTCTCATGTCCAATAAACACATATGAATCATACAAGATATATAAGAAATATGAGAACCATATGAGAACTACATAAGAAATATATAGAAACTATATAAGATATATAAGAACCATATAAGAAAATTATAAGAAACCACTCAGAAGTTTCTTATATGGCCCTTGTGTGTTCTCATATATCTTATATAGTTCTTACATAGTTCTTATATGGTTCTTATATAGTTCGTATATGTTCTTATATATCTTGTATGATTCATATGTGTTTATTGGACACGAGAAATTTCTCATATATATAAGAATTTTCAATAGGGAGGCCGACGTGCACTTCGCGAGTGAAAAGACGGTGAGAGTGCAGGCGAGCTGGTGGTAGCTAATCATGTTGTATTACTACCGAGACTGCGGTGGATGAAAGTTCTTCCAATTTCATCCACCGCAGTCTCAGGTGTAATACTGAACATGATACACTTCGCGATTTACTTTTTGCCCGCCTCCTCCTTTCCTATATCCTCTCCACTTTTTGCCTTGCCCCAACTTGGCTCCCCTCGCAGCTTAGGAGAGGGGGAGCGCTAAGAGGATTATCTTCCCTGCAGAAAACAGGTTGTCCGTCGGCCTTTACGAGACTATAAAACACTAATTCAAGTACGTGATATTTTAGTGAATAATACGCCACCTCCATCCTCTGTATTTATACAATCGGGTAGACATGAGAAACGTTATAGTAAATAATTTTATTACTCCACCCTATAACAACGCATATCGCAAGCGGTTAATACCGTATGCGGGTACAAAACTTAAGAGCTCATTAAAGGGAAACTCCGCTTCATTTTTGATATTTAGAAAACTATGCAGCCCTCTTCAGTATCATATAGGAAGACCCCATGTCAAATATTACGACCTAATTCCGTCTATATATTTAATAAACTGGCCAGCAAACTTTCAAATGAGCCAAGTCGCCGAAATCTGCCAACTCTAGCGTGCGACGTGAGGCGCAATCGTCAGCGCAGTCAATGCGACGGAGTGGGAGCGGCCAACGTTGAACCACTACGTCAGAGGCATGACTACGTCATCCTCACGCTTTGTTTGTTTTTACTTCTCAGAGCGAAATTGAACGATGACGTCATGAGTTTCTCCTCCCGGTGTTGGCACTACGGCGTCCACGTGATCACCGTAACGCGGATGCGCTAGTTTGCGCTGCCCTGCGCGTTTATCGCATGTCCGGTTTCTCCGCTCCCCTCTCCTCTTTCGTGTTCTCCCCTTCCTTCTCTCCCCGGGCCATCGTCCACGCCATGCGAAGTGACCTGCCCGCGTCGCGTGTCCTGTACCTCGCCCCCACGAACGTCACAAGACCACGTGGTTCGACGTGACGTGGCCATGACTCTGACGACACGAGACAAATGTTGCCTGACGCAACCGAAGTTTCGGTTTCGGTATCAGCTGATGTTTAAATTAAGATTACACAAATAATATTCCACATTTCGCGAATCCGAAGACGTAGAGCTGTTTAGTAGTGCTTTGTGAAATGGAATCACATGTAAGCCTAATTTTTTCGGAATTGAGCGGAGTTGCCCTTTAAGAACATAAAACAAAGATAATTTATACCTACTGTGAAAGAAAAATCTATTTAGAAATATGAAAAGTGAATACAGTGATGTCTCGTTAATATGGGCACCTCCTTTCCCGTAAGAAATAGTCCATAATGTGAGTTGTCCATGATAACGAGTCGAAAATGCATGCATTTTTTTAGTTTGTCCCTCGAAAGTGGTGTCCATATAGCGGGGTACCCATATTAACGGGGTACATATTAACGAGGCACGACTGTAGAATTAGTTGAATTTTATTTGTGCGGCACAAGCATGTGTGCCAGGACAAACCTGCATTCCTTATTTGTGTATATCGGTATGAAACCATGACTTGCCAAAGAGGCTAAAAGGATCCAGGTGCGTCTGCAGAATTTTCAATGTTTTACTGAAGCTGAATAAAGACTGATTGTTTGCTTGATTATTGGATGAACACTGACGTTATATAGTTAGCGTCAGGTCACGCAACCGCTTGTTCTAATCGTGAGTTGAGGAGGGGAAGGCAGTTTCTTCTATTTTTTCTGCTTCTGCCATTGCGCGGAGAGAAAAACTAATGGGTGTTTTTGCAAGTTATCAAGTCGGGGATTAGTTCTTAGCGGGATTTACTGAAAGTACGAATATTGTTGCACGACCCATTTTGCATGTACACATCATTGGGGCACCCAAATATCTATTCGTTATGGTAATGCAATTATTGCAAAGGTGCAAGCGAGCTGGACATTCCTGTCCAGCTCGCTTGCACCTTCGCATTAATTGCGTTATCATCCTAACTGTAAGGATCAGAGGGTCTGTTTTCCTTGAGTAGCCTTTTATACGTATTTAGCCGCCCGCTGGCATTGCTGAGAAAGCTTCGAGGAGAAGGGGGCCGCTGATGCACGCACAGGAAAGGTCAATTGACCCCTTCGCGAACGCGCGGCGTCGCCACGCGGGCGGAATGTGCCCTTTGGGGACGGACCATGACCGGGATCTCGGAAGCCATGGACGGAACCCCGGAGGAAAGGGTCGGGAGAGTTTGGGGGAGAAGTCCCGAAGTTCAGTCGCGGACGTGTGACGTCCGCCGGCCCTTTGTAAATCAACTCGTCGTCGCTGCCACTGCCTCGCCGTCAGTCACTAATGGAGGAATCACCATCACGGTCAACGTCTCACGGGCTGACGGCGGACCCTTGTCATCGACTCCTCGGTGCGGCTTATCGAGGGCGAGACCTCGAGAGTGCCTCGGCGCCGGAATGTGAAGCCCGTCCGCCACTGCAGTATGCAAGGAGGTTATAAGTACTAGGAGGGGGCACGTTGCAATATTGGTGAAGCCCAGTCATAAAAAGTTTAAACGATGTTGTGGCCAACGTGACCGTAGATCTCTCTGGCAATTGGTGCGCGTGACATGTCACGTGTGAGATGGATGCAGGCTTGCGCGCGCTCCGTCCGGTAGGTTTTATCAGATCAAAGGCTAGACTAAGGCTAGCTACGGTCACGTGATGTGGTCACGTTGGCCTGATAAGTGAGGAGAGTAAGGAGGAAAATGGAGAAAGAGGCGAGGCGTCAAGGGAGCATGGCTTGTGGAAGCTACGCGGCTGACGTCATGCCCTCCCTACTCTTCTATCCTCGTTGGCAGTATGTGTGTGTCACTGTGTGTGCGTGCTCCAGGGGCGGGGCCTGGACATGACGTTTGTTGGCAGCTGGGCCACCATTGGCTGCCAACCGCTGGAGTACCGAACAGCGATCTGATAAAAGGAGCGAACAAGAGGTCGCAAGGGTGCTCTCGGACGAACAGACGAACAGAGTAAAGGCTGTTGCGTTCGGGAGGATGACGATGTCAGGCGCGGAACCAAGAGTCGGGGCTGTGGCTCGCTGCTAGCATGGCCCCGAGGAAACAGGCCTGGAGTAGGGCTACTGAAGTAGAACTTTTATGTACAGTTAATATACAAGTAGCATGGTCGACTGGTTAATCGGCAGTCCGCAGTCCGCAGTAGGCAGTCGGCGACTTCGGGCTCTCTGAGCCCATGTTATATAACCCTCCGAGGGCGAGAAGGCCCGCGGAGCGAGAAGGAGCCTTCCCCACCGTTCGAGTGTTCACATGGTGTTCGAAGTTCGGGAAGGCTGATGCAATTTCCGGGTGTTCTTTCGCCAAGGGCACATGATGCAATCCCTCCACGTTCTTGCCCCGCTTCGGTGGCTGATGCAAGGAGTCGACGCCCTTGCTGAAACCCAACACCGACAGACCCACACACACACACAGGCACGCACACGCACGCCGGTGTTTCTCCATCCGAAGGCTGGCGACCCCAGATGGTCTCGTGGCCTCCGGGAGACGTTCTTTTTGTGTTTGGAGCCCTCCTCGAAAGCCACCACCGGCCCGATAACTCAGGGGTCGGTCTCGTGAATCTGAACGTGACTGTCTAGCGCCGTTGGCGCGCGCCGGGGCGACAGGTGAAGGCCAGGTCCGGGGGCCTTTCACAACAAGGCCCGTTCACATTCTTGCGACCGAGTACGACCGAGAGAGACCAGACCGGTTTTTGAAGGGATGCTGAACCGAAATCTGGATTCCACAAAACACGCGGCAAAAGCGTGCAACGGGATGCTACAAACATCAAAACATCACTCATACAGCGATATCTCCAACGGATGACCGTATTTTTCAAGAAAAGGAGGCGCATTTGACAGGTTTGTTGACGTCATGTTTTTCCGAGAAGGAGAGGGAACGGCCTCGCGTCTTCTCCGCCTCGCCGCCTTGAGGGAGCGAAGCGAAGAGAGGAGGAAACTGTATCTTAACGTCACGCGCCTCGTCGGCCTGGTTCAATCTCGACCTCTTTTTCTCAAAATACGGCCGTCCATTTGAGATATCGCCTTACGAGTAGTGTTGTAGGGATTGTAGCGTCCCGCCGACATCTCCTGCGTTGTTTTTCTGAAATCTGAATTTCGGTTCACCATCCCTTTAAGCCTCTTGCGATCTCTTAGGACCGGATGCGCTACAGCGGAGCTGGTCCTAAGGGATACTCGGGGCTGGTCCTAGAGATACCTTACTCAATCGCAAGAGTGTGAACGGGCCTTTAAGGCCCGTTCACACTCTTGCGACCGAGTAAGACCGAGAGAGACCAGACCGGTTTTTAAGCCTCTTGCGATCTCTTAGGACCGGATTCGCTAATGTAGTCTTTTTTTGTTTTCTCAAGCAATAATCTTTTTCTCGCAAAACCTTTTGTGATTCCGTTCCCTCCACACATTGGGCAGTAACATATAAAAATATGAAGAAAAACAAAAATGTCAACTGGACACGCGTGCATGATCTTATCTGAACACACCCTTTATCATATAGTGTATTTACTAGGATACTGCCTTACCTTAAATTATGATCTTGTTCAAGGAGCTATTCGCGGTAAAAATTGAACCAAACCAAAAATTGAACCAAACATCTTGTCTTATAAGCAATCTATGCTAATTTAAAGGCATATTAAGGAAAGTTCATTTAGAATGCAATTTCTAATGTTTTTTTTGTAAAGTAACGACGAGGTAACGGCGTTACTTTAGCGAAGTAACTGTAACTGTAACATGTTACTCTTTCAATTTTGTTAACGGTAACAGGGTTACTTTTTTGTCTGGGTAACTGTAACTGTAACACTGTTACATTTTAGCAGTAACGTGCGCATGACTGGTCACCAGCCGCGATCGGGGAGAGGAGCTTCGACAACTGACGCCTTTCCTTTCCGCAACAAGACTGGTGGCAGCTGAAAAAACCCGTTTGCTCTACTGACGTCTAACTCCTGGAGGCTGGTTAGCTCAGTTGGTACAGCGACTGAAAGAGGGCGAGAGAAAAAAGGGGAAAGGGCTACCGGCGCTTTCCCCTTTCTGGCTGTGTAGAAAGAGTGAAAGTCCCGGATGAGAGGATTGGCCGATGTTGGGTGTCTGCAGTGCCCCAACTTCGTTCGCGCTTTCTTCTCGTTTTTAAACTCGCAAACTTAATTAGAGCAACGGGCTTCGATGGCAACAGTCCCCCGGTCATCGGGGCACCATTGCTGGGTGATAGGGTGCACAAATAACGACGGAAAGCGTCGAATACTGTCCGAGGACCTATGTAGCTTGCAAGGAATCCGGCAAGGCGAAAGCGGCTGCAATGACCCCGGTCTCGGCGGCAGTGGATTGCGTCCGTAAACCGAAGACTTTTCCTCAACGCCATCCTCTCGACTCTGCTCGGAACATTTTGTGAATGGATCGCGCACCGAACGCCGTACCGCCGATGAACATGGGGTACGCTCGCAAGGTGCGTGCCAGTTTTCTCGTGATAATTGCTGTTTCAGCATGTAAAATTTTGTAACTGAATTGATCTTAATATTGATAATTTGCAGTGGTGACTGACTCAATTTTATCATCTACAGCACTTAGTTGAAGGCTCATTTCCGCCACCGGGTGAGGCTATAAATTGTTGAAAAGGTAGTTCTATCGGTTTTCCTGAATCGCGATCTCCTGCGCGATTGGGCAGGAGATCGAACTATAGGGGGCGCTTTATCGAGCTTGTTGTCCCCACAGAGCGGTGTTTACCAACACAGCATAACAAAGAAATTGAACCTGGCCGAGCACGGTCTGGGCACGAGCGCTTCGCTCTGACCAGTGCTTTGGTCGCACGAGGAGCGGCCTTCGAATCGTCATCTTCCATTTCTCGGATCAAAAACAAACAAGAAAATACGGTTTGTTGTCCCCACAGCTGAAGCGCACCACTAGAGGCGTGACTGTTCGATCTCCTCCCCAATACCAGAGAGCCGGCAAGAGCGCTCCTTGGAGTGCCGCTGGTGGGTTGTTTCCGTTGATTGGGCGCTTTGAAGCGCTGGATAGTCGCTGCAGGGTACGTCTCGTATGTTGCGATCTGCGTTTTCGAGCGCAGTGTGCACGTTTCTTTGTTCGAGTCATCGCATTCGCCAGTGCGGCGACGGGGGAACAGCGGCAGCGAACGTGCCAGCGATAGAAATTGGAAGTGAGTACTCAAAATATTGCATCAAATAGTAAAATAATTCGTGGCTGCTTTGAGGCTTTCTGCGGTTCAATATAAGTAAATCTAGAACGTCTTCGTCGTTCATCCACAAGGAAATATAAGAACACAGACACGCAAGATAAAAGCAGCGCAGCAAAACGATCTGTAGCAGCTCCGGGTGTTTACAAAATTTAATTCAGGTTCCCGTTTTGGGTATCGCTTGTTGATTACTAAAAACGGCTACGTTGAAATATGCCTATTGCAAGCAAAAATTAATGAATGTTCATCATTTCCAGTCCTGCGGGAAGCGATGGAGCTCAAAAAACATTGCATCCGCACTCGCCTTGCCGGATTCCGTGCAAGCTACATAGGTCCGCGGGCAGTATTCTACGCTTTCTGTCGTTATTCGTGCACCCTGTGACCGAGCAATGGTGTCGCGATGACCGGGGGACTGTCGCCATTGAAGCCCGTGGCTCTAATTAAGTTTGCGAGTTTAAATCAGAAAAGAAAGCGCGTACGAAGTTGGGGCACGGCAGACACCCAACACAGACCAAGCCTCCTCATCCGGGACTTTCACTCTTTCTACACAACCAGAAAGGGGAAAGCGCCGGTAGCCCTTTCCTTTTCTCTCGCTCTCAAAATGGCGCTACCCACGATAAAACGGTCTATACCAGGACCAGGCGGATTTTTCGGTCACGCACGAGTCACCTAGCTGTGTTTGGAGATTTGTGTTTGTCCTTTGTCGCCTTTGTTCCCCTTGTCCAGGGATTATTAGCGTCATTCGTGCATTCGTTATTGCTGAACAGCCCCAGTATGTTGTCCCAGAGCCTTTGTTGTCCCCGAGATTAGAAGGATTGAAAGGACTAAATGTGACTTACTAATCTGACGTTACATAGAGAACTACAGTGTGTACGGGAGGGATACCTGAAAAAAAAATCACAGTGGTTTCGAGGACAGCCGAAAGTTTACAGCCGCTCTAAGTTTCACAGGAGTGTCGTTATCAAGTTCTTCCAAGCATCGACCACCTCCGTATTTTGTTTAAATTTCACGGACTTGGGTGCAAAATAAAACCAATGGTGGATTACTGTTAACAAGTGACGCAAATATAATTGTCGGACACAAACATAATCGCCGTACACCCGCAAATGAAAAAAGCAGACCCTAAAGAAAAAAATATTCCCTGGAGGAGCAACGAAAAAAGGAAAAAGGTAAAAAGCATTCCGTTGTAAAGGTCCTTCTGTCCCGCATCTTTGGCACAGACCAGAAAACGTAGCTTCGGAAACTAATTTGATTGCAAAAACTCACTTTCCACTGCCAGAAAGTGCGTTTTCGTGGTGGCAGCTAGACGCTCGCGCCGTTCCTCACGACGCTGCACCAAGGAAGCATCATTTGTGTCTCTCAAGTACATGGCTTTCAGTGAGCGCGAACCTTGTGCAGCGTGCATTTTGTACAACCGGATTTGATTTTCTCAGCAAGAACAAATCGCAATGACCACCAACATATAGTACGATGACGTCACGTGCAAACCGTGCTAAACGGTTCAGTTACCTGGTTAAATTCGATGTTCGCAACCCTAGCAAAAGTAGATGTACAAATTGTAAAGTTCTGCCGTATACGTATATAGAAGTCTCGCGATGATATGCGGATGTCTCATAAAATGTTAAAGTGCATGACTGATAAAGCAGAGTGGTAACGTGAATGCTCAAAAAAGTGCACGTAAAACCGGATATTACATTAGCCTCCCGAGACAATATTTCTCGAAGTTTCGAGCTCGTGCAGACCGATGCCCAAATATGATTTATGTTAGGATTACAAAAATCTTTGCGCTATATCAATACATCTCCGTATGTTTTTTTTTTTTTGGTAAGCTGTTGTGTAGGGGATTATTTAGAGAAATGCTATTTATTATCTCTCTCTTTCTACACATTCCGTGTATTTGCCTTCAGATCTATCATGCGAGCACAAAGTGTTTCACACTGCCAAAAAGCGAACAGAAAAGCACATTTCCACCCATCGGCCCGAACCCGATCCGAACTGATAAAAATTGCGGTTCGACACTCTGCATTCGAGTAGTTTATTTGATCTCCGTTAAAAGCAAGCCCCAAGAGAAAGATAATATATACATACAACAGTGACAAGAAAGACATGTACAAATTGAAAACAGCACAGAAAAAAGGAATAAAGAAAAGAAAACAATCCAGCCCCGAAACACCATAACCTTGGCCTTGTTCGAGAGAGAAAAGCGAAACGCGGAAGTTTGGGGTGGTGGTCCCCCCTCCGAGCCTCCGAGCCAACAACCAGCCGCCAACCCCGTCTGCCGAAAGCGAAAGTGCTGCGGAAGGCCGAAGTAGTTCAATGCCAGCCGAGATCGTAGACCCGGGAAGAGGAACAGCGGCTTCGCTTTCACCGGGGGAGACCGAGGCCAACGACAGAGCGCTCCACTTCTCCGGCCAGGTCGTTGGCTCCCCCTCACCGCACGGCAGGAGCTTTAACCGAACACCCCTCCTGCGCGAATGGGCCCTGCCCCCCACGTCTCGCCCCGCAATGCTTCGCAAGGGGAGAACGCTTTTGCCTGGACGAGCTCATTGCTCCCTCCGGGGAGGGGGAGCTATTGTCACCGATCGCGGAAAGTGAGCGGCATGTATGTATGGACCTGTCGTCGGGGGCTCTCCCTGCTGGTGCGGGAAGTGGAAGGTTCCATTTTCTTGCTCGAGGAAGATTTTGTTCGTTTTAGACTACTACTCCGTCACCCCCTTTTCCCGAACTGTGGTCTGGGAGAAGTAGACTCGCCCGCAGTCTTGCTTGTGTTTGCGCCAGTTCTATTTTAGAATAGACCCGGCGCATAGAGACTGACGCCCTCCCCCGGCTACAAAGACCGTAATATTTTTTATGCCCCCCCCCCCCCTTCCCTCCGAGAAAGCAAGAGGGGGGACGTTTTTTTTTATGCTTTTCATCCGTGGTAAGAAGGAAGGATGTACCCAATGAAATTTTGGTGTTATCTTTATTTTCGGGTAATATTAAAATATAATTTTTGTTTGAATTTGTGTAGGTTTTGTCCTTCCTTTATATATTTTGTATTTGTACAGTTCGTGCCACAATATTGTAACGTTCTTTTTCGTCTCTGTCAAGTGATTAAGTCCACTCATGATCTGGAAATTAACAGCAGGGTTCACGTTGGCAGGTCACGGCTCCGGTCTCAATCAACCGCTTTTTTCGAAGGCCCGGTCAGCTCTCGCTCACTGCTCTCGCGCACCCAGCTTCCTCTTCCTTCTCCATCACTTGCAATGTCCCTCCGAAGCGCGTACAGCTAACGTCCCCGCGCCTGCCAACAGCGCCCTGTTTACCTTTTATTTCGTTACAATCCTCACCCCTTTAGCTGAGAGGCCCTACTCTCAGAATCGGGCTCTTGACGCAAATGGAGGTTCTCACTGTTAGTCAAAAATTAAGTTCAAAGAACGCGCACTTTGAAAACCATGAATAGTTCACGCAAAAGTTCACGCAATAGTTCACTCTAAAAATAAAATGCAAATAATTATCACTTTAAAAGTACTCATAATACTCAAATATCTAGTCGCACACGGCTGTGCCTCCCTGTGAGTCCTGTACTTCATCGTGGTCCGAAACTTCTGCTTGGTCCACGCCGCCTGAGACATCAGACACATCCAATGCGTTGAAAAATTCGTCCTCCGATTCAGCATCACAGACTTGATCAAGCCCAGCCGAGTTCTCTGTACTCCCGGTGTCTTCTGCAGGGCCCTGCAGTCGTTGGTGGTACGGCTTTAACCGTGCCACGTTCACGATGTCTTTGAAACGTCCTGTGCGGTCGACTACCTCCCAGTTATTGGCTCCAGTCTGACGAAGCAACCGGTACGGTCCGTGGAATGGGTGTAGGAATTTCGTCGTCCGATTGCGTTTGCGTATGGGGGTCTTGACGTAGACAAGGTCCCCCATTCTAAACCTGTGTTCCCTGCGGTTTTGATCGTACCTCTCTTTGTTTTTCTGTTGGGCTTGCGTCTCTCGAATGGATGCCAGCTCTCTTGCCTGTTGCCATTTGTCTAGCACCTCTTGGTTGCTTGCGGCTTGTACTTCCCCGGATTTTAACCACAGACCACAGAACGTTTACAGCGAAATAAAGACATGTTTATTGCTACTACTTTTAGTTCTTTTGGTGTAACTTCTGTTCTATAAAATTTCACTTCAGCAATATTTCTGTTCGACTGAAGTTTCAGTTCAGCTCAAAGTTTGAATTTTGGGGAAGCAATCCAGTTTAACTAACAGGTTCAGTTCACTTAAAAAAAAAAAAAACTTTTTTTTTAATGGTGTTATGTTTGAAGTTTTTTTGTTTTTGGAATGTGTTTTGTGGATCGCTTGTTTTCGTACAGTGTCAAAGGAAAGCGTGTTTCGCAATGTTTACGACTGTGGATGTCGCAGACGGGGCCGTCTGCCGCTCATGGCTTCGGGAGTAACCCAAGTCTTGGGTAGGACAGTTTAGAAGCGAGAAATGTACGGGTTCCCTCACCAAGCCGGAACAGGCGAGGTGAGGGGAAAGGGAACCACCGAGCGAGGTGCCCCCACACGCATCGGTCGGGGAATTCGAGGACGGCGTAGGATTCCGGGAAACTTGGCAGCGCGCGGGAGGAGGAAGAGAGGGTAACATCGGAGGGGGCAGGGCGCCACCAGAACTCCGAGAGGTCTCGCGTGGCTCCAAAGATCTGTAACTCACTTTGAATACAATATTTAAATAAACTGCACATGTATATATCAGTTCGTTGTCTTCACCCGGGGTGTCCCTGTGCTTCTCTATGATCTTCGACGGCCAAGTCGCAATCCGGGGTTGCCATCATCCAATTTTTCTTGATGTTGTTCGCTGAATATTTGCGCAGTTAGACAAAATTAACACGGTAAGTGTGACGTCACCGCTCAAAACAAGCCGTTGCTAGGGGCGTTGTGATAAACGAATACATGGGACTGGGTTTCGCTCCGCAATAACGATTGGTCAAAAATCGAACGTGGAATTTTAACCTTCCAAAGATTATAGATAAATGAAGCCCAGATTTCACACTTTTGCCGAGAATCGGCTGTTTCTGAAATATTTGCGACGGCAACTTCCGGTCCTCGGGACGCCTCGAACTGTCTGTTGCAGACGACGAACGCCTGACGAACGAATGACTAAAGTATGCCGTCTGCAACAGTTTTGAATTGTTTGCTCAATGATACGATTTTGATTTTGTATTGATTAGAAGTTTGGAACATGGCAGGCCTAAGAAAACCAATCACGCTTATAACGAATTATATTTCCGTGCGATACGGGAAGCTAGAGAGTTTTAGGAAACCGTTTTATCTCATCCGGTACGGTACGATATGGGCCCTCCGATACGAACTGCGCATGTGCGAATCTTCTGCGGCAACGCATGCGCAGTTCGTACCGGAAGGCTCATCGTGCCGTATCGGATATGCAAAACGGTTCCCTAAAACTCTCTATTGTCTGACGAAAATCATCGCACGCATGGTGATCTGCTAAAAATAAAGCGAGAAAAGAATCTGTTTAGAACAGTGGTTCTCCAATGGGGGTCCGCGGACCCTTTGGGGTCCGCGAAGGCATTCTAGGGGTCCGCGAAGCCCTGCCTCATCAGTCAAGCCTGGGAATAAAAGTTTTCTTTTCTCAGGTCGAGAAGTGTTCCAGTTTTCAGGTGAGTTTTCTGGTGTGTATGTGAATAAGAGACGTCTACTTCGCACTAGCACTAGCACATTATCTCCGCCGATCCACAAAGGACCGCGAAACATTCATGGTTGAGAACCGGTTTAGAACATGATATCGAAGCAGCCTGGGGCCCTCTTTCGGATTTTTCAAGTGACGTGCCTTGTAATGAAGGAGCGATTATCTTGACTCTAACATGAACGATTCGAGACTCCAAATATTGTTTCTCAGGCTCGCAATATGGGTGTGGGTATACCTGCCTCGCAATCATCACAAAAAAAAAAAAAATCTTGTTTATTATTATTATTATTATTATTATTATTATTATTATTATTATTTAAGTAAGATTTTTAAGCGCACATGACTGAGAAGTAACGCTTCTCCGTGCCTCTAGAAGATTCGAGTTTGCTTTTACCCCGAGTGAAAAACATAAGGAGGTCAAAATTACCTTGCCTAATCAGTATCGCCATTGCTCACTAACGAACATTCTAGGACGAGTGTTTCAGATACCGACTGAAGTAGATAAAGAGTCGAGCACGGCTCTGTCGCGCTTTATACTCCGTCTCACTAAAACCGTGCAGTACAGCCAAGGCTACAGGGGAGAGAGTGTATTCCTACCTGTTCAAGAGGAGGGAAAGGAGAAACGGACAAATCCCAGCCCTTCTCTCACGTTTCTACTTTCCTCCTCTTGAAAAAGTTGGCGTACGCTCTCTCCCCTGTAGCTTTGACTGTACTGCGCGGTTTTTAGTGTGTCGATTCGCTCAAATGACCGCTCTTCGCTAAAACGTCCTTCGTTCATCTGATATGAAGCCGACGCTGAAGTGCTCCGGGAGAATTCCCACGCCGACGACGGCATCCGTACTGGAGTAGTTCCGTCGAAGTTTCCTCGGGTGCCCGATCAACTTGACAACTGTGCACACCACGAGAGAAGACCCGAACTCAAAGAGGAAGCGGATGGATGCCGCTGCCGTGTAAGACGCGGTTGCAGTATTGTTTGGTTGTGACTGTGTGCTTGACTTTAATATACTATGTTTACCTTTACATATCATTTATTTTTATTATCAGCATTTTTTTGTTTGTTTTACTTTAGCAACAAATTTCAACACATAAGTAGCAATAAGATTACGCACATTAAGTATCTAAGGACAAAATATTGACAGTTTTTGTTCGTGATATGATACCTAAAACTTCACTCAATTTTTCTTCAATGTTTGTTGTGCTTATTCATCCTACACATAAACGGTATTTTGAAAATAACTGTTTTGAAGAGTTTAAAAAAATTGCCTAACTAGCGCAACAAGTATGCACATCACTGCTGACAAGTGCAGTTGCAGTCTTGAGAGCAGAGTGTCGAACCGAAATCGGATGGGGTCGGGTTCGGGTTCACGGCTTTCGGTTCAATTCCGGTTCAGTTCCGGAGAGCAAAAGTAACGGTTCATACCGATTCGAACGGTTTGAACCGCTAAATTGATAATATATTTTCCGCGTTGTTTTAAATATAGGCACTATTTCCACCGTGAGACAAGTAACAAGGTATAAGATTTTATTGTACGTACAATCCACTTTTATCTAGAGGTACCAAAATTAAGAAATTCGTTTATTTAATTTGGACGCAACAATAAAATAAACTCTATATTAGCACACAACACATGGTGTTTATAAGAATCAAGATCTATTTGTTTACCTCAGTCACAAATATTTTATTTGAATTGAAAGGTTGTCACGAAGTGTGGTAGGTCGCATAAAATACCCGTGACTGGTACATCTTTGCGTAGCAGTATTAAAATTTGAATCGTAGCTGTGCTTTTAAACTAAGAAATTAATCAGTGCATAAAAATGTGAAATTGGCACCTCGTCAGCATATATATCGTTATAGTTTACAAAATACGTTTCACAATATATATGACGTCGATGCAACTGAGCTAAAAGCAAATAATATTTTCAAAATGTCACGAGGGTTTTAGCACAAGCCCTTTCAGTTTACTTTTTCTAGAAACACTGAGCGGCAAACACAATGCTTGTTTTTCTAACCATCATTGTTTACACTAAGCACCGTGATGCAGAAATGAGTTATCAAAATTGTTCGCTCAACTCTATGCGCATCTTTGTGCTTAGATCGACTCTAACCTAAAATAACGCGTAATCAAGATTTTTTTTTTTATAGGAGAAACTGGCATAGTTTGGCTAGTGATGTATGTCCTTGACAAGATGCCGGTTAATTCAATTTGAATATTTGCATCACCCTTGCTAATTGATTTTTTTTAAAATAGAAGCAAGTATAATTTTATGATGGCGGCTGCTTAATTGGTCACTTTCTGACGGTCTGCGTGCGTAAGTGTCACAGTTCCGCCACGCGCCCCTGTGTACTTTGTTTTTGTCAAACTCACAGACACATAAAATTGCTGTTCATCCCATAAAAAAGGCAATAACAGACTTCTAGTGTTTGAATATTTATTTATGAGTCAGGGACACAGTTATTTAGATCAGCTTCAAACTCAGAAATTTGTTTAAGACTCCCTCAAGTCACTGATACACGTGCCTATCGAGGATTGAAACGCCGTTAAATATTTGCAGAGCATCTTTAAGATAATTTGGGGGTGCATTTACTTATGATGGATATCTGTAAGGTGATCGGCACATTACTTTTGCTGTCAAATATTCAGTCAGTAATTAGATATATTTTTATTAGCATCAATAAATTGGACAGTGAAGTTCACATAACCGCTTGAGACCTACACGGGAGGACGATACTCGAAAATACGCCAGGTATTAAGCCGATCCGCGGAAACGTGAGTTTTTGGTCGTTGTTTGACAGTGTGAAACACAGGGTCGCGGGGGTATGCCAAGAAGTACGTTGTAGCTTACATGATAGATCGAAAGGAAAACACACAAAATGTGCAGAAAGAGACAATAAATGATGCCCTTCAGATTAATCCGATACACGGTGCCCTGCAAGAACAAATACATGGAGATATTCGCGACTCTAGCGACCTATAGGGGACTCCACTATCGGGCAAATATGGCGGTCGAATCCAGGTCGTGCCGTGCCATGTGCCAGCTCAACGCACAACGCTGGAGCACCAGCAAGTAAGCATTGGACTCAAAATTAGTTCCCCCGCGTTTTATCTTCCACGTTTCGAACCTGCGGCGATGTGTTGGGGTAACCGAACTTCCAGAGGCTAGACTTTCTTCGAGGAAACGAGGAAAGGACTACCCACTGTCCTTCCACGGGGCTGATGAACGTTGATAAACGCAGAATGTCTGGCTCACGCGGTTACATAGGTCGCGTGCAGAGCAACCTGGGTCACAAGACGATACTACGGTTACGACACAGTCAGGGGCGGATTTAGGGGGGGGGGGGGGGGTCCGGATGTCCTGACCCCCTCTTGATTTCTGCATGTGTAAAATTTAGGGCGTGAAACGAGGGAGAGGGGAGGGGGTTCCTAAACATATGGTACGCTGACCAACAGCTGACCCCCCCCTTCCCTCCCCCCCCCCTTAGGAAATTCCTGCATCCGCCCCTGGACACAGTCACCGGTAGAACTGTTCCGTCGCGCAAACCACCGACAATATGTAAACACGGAAGCCAGAAGAGACGAGCAGAAATCGCGAAGGGACCTGTTCCGGCCAGTTCAGTGTTTTTCCGCTAGGTGCCGTTCGGTTTGCTGGAGTCGCGAATATTCAAAATTCCTAATTACTCATAAATAGCACAAAGGACAGACAACGATTGTTCTAATCCTAATATAAATCACATTCGTGCATAAACTTCCATGAACTAGAAACTTCGCAAAATACTGCCTCGACACAGTTGTTTCGGACCCTCACTTTACAACTCTGTGCTTTATCAGTCATGCGCTTTATTAGGCTGCCGTATATCCTCGTGAGACTGCTATATATACTGCACAAGTTTATAATTTCGACGTCTACTTTTGCAAGAGTTGCGAACATCGCATTTTACCAAAAAAACTGAAGTGTTTAACATGGTTTGCACGTGACGTCATCGCACTACATGCTGTTAGTCATTGCGATTTGTTCTTGCCGAGAAAATCAAATCTGGTGCTGCAAAATCCACGCTGGAGAAGGTTCGCGCTTATGCAAGTCATGTATTTCAGATACACAAATTATTTTAGCTTGGTGCAGGGTCGTGAGCAACGGTGCGCGCGTCTGGCACCACGAAACGCGCTTTCTAGCAAAATTGTTTTTCTTTTGAAAAAAAAAAAGTAGTTTCAGGCTTACGCCTTTTGGTCTCTGCCGAAGATACGGTGCAGAGTAACCTTTACGACACATGACTACCTAATACTCCCTTCCCCCTTTAAAAAAAATTTTGTCGCTCCTCTAGATATTTTAGATGCGGAGCATCTCTTGCTCGGGCCTATGTCCCGCGGCCTTGGCGTCGGCGTCGTAGTCAGCACTCGCACTACGCACGCGCAACTCTCCTCCTTCCCTCTCTCCAACAGCTGCGCGTTACTCTCTCCGCTCGCTCTCTCTACCAGCTGCGTGCACTGCGCGTGCGTTCGCTTCTCCTCACACCGCGCGCGCACGCGCAACTCTCCTCCTCTAGTCTCCTCTCCTTCAAGTGTGAAAAAAAATAAATAAACGGCGAGCGTTCCAAGTTTCTTTGCCGCGAGCCGCGACGAAGGCTAGCGTAGGGGGTACGCTAGGGCAGTCGGTGGCGCCATCTCTCGACGTCAGCACGCAACTGACTCTTTCCTCGGAAACAGCACGATGCTCCGCATCACCCCATGGTTCCCCTCGGGAAGATGGTGTAATTTTTTTTTTCCACTTAAGGAACATCCCTTCTTTGTTTGGTGTGTTAATTTGACAATTATATTTGTCTCGCTTGTTAACAATAATCTTCCATTGATTTTAGTTTGCGCACAAAAAATGTGAAGTTTATGAACAAAATACGAAGGTGGTCGAAGCTTTGGGAAGAACTTGAGAACGACACTCCTATGAAACTTAGAGCGGCTGCCAATGTTCGGCTGTCCCTCTGAGGCCACTAGGAGGATCTTTCTTTTCAGTTTTCTCACTCGTACACATTTGTAGTTCTATGTAAAGACGTTTTGCGGCGTTGTTCCACTCCCTTAGTTCGTCTGGGGTGTATTGGCGCGGACGGCCACGTTTCACTGCAGCCGAGGTTGCGGCCGCCGACGATAGAGATGCTTCAGGCGCCGCTATGTTCCTCGGCGCCGAGTGGAGCAGAAGCGGCCACAGCGCCGGCAAGGAGTGCGGCGGTGTGCCGCGCAGACGGCGCAGACCGCCCTGTGTCCATTGCTGTGTCGCTGGCAGTGGTGACTGCTGCGCCGCTGGATGAGGCAACGGCGGGAGTGCGAAGCTCGGCGCGGCGCGTGCTGAAATCACGTGTCCTATCATCATCATCATCATCGCCACAGCTGCTGGCGGCTCGGTTGATTGACGCTGACCACAGAGTAATATAAACGTAAAGAGAGTACACAGAACAGATTCGCGCCCAAGTAGTGCGTTTAATGCCCCTCCACATGTGGCGCTTACCGTAATTTGGCTAATATTAAAGCCCTCTCTCCGAGAAGTTACTTTATTTTTTAAATTGTTGTTTTTAGAATTATTTAAAGCACGCAAACGACTAAATAGTGTTAATTAAATACGTCACAACCACGGATAATGGCGCTCGCCATGGCTCGCCTGCCTTGCGTACGCCGTCGCCTTGCATTATTTCGGTATGGCCTGTGCTCGTCCGTGCGTCTTTCGTCCGTGCCGTGCGCGTGCCGTCCGTCTGTGCTTTCTGCTGGATCATGTTCCGTGGACTTTGCATCAACTGGCGCGTGACGCATAAACGCCCGCGTGCTCGCATGCTCGGCGGGAATTTGCGTGAGCCGATCGGTTTGAAAGCCGCGCTGTTGTTTCTGTCATTGCCGGGCTGTACCCGATCGTAGTGTGCATCTTGATTTTCGATGAGATTGTTTTTAAAAAGAACTTAACTCACGACCCCGCACACGACATTGTCCATGGATTTACAGATGACGGTGTTGTTCATCTCTTAACATTTCAGATAGAGCTCGGTTGTTGTGCTCTCTGAATTTCCAGGGACGCTCTTGCGTACAGTGTTGGGCAGGCACGTAGCCAGGATTTTGTTTCCTGGGGTAGGGGGGCCGCTCATGGCAAAATGCTGCATGAGGGAGGGGAGAGGAGGCCCCAGCAAAATGGATGATTTCAATGGGGAGGAGAGGGGGGGGGGGGCTCAGCGCCCCCCCCCCTCCCCTGCCTGGCTACGTGCCTGCTGTTTTGAGCACACTCCAGCAGGCGCCCTTCCTGGTAAACCAGGGGTGGGATCCCGAGCACCCTTTTTTTTTGGGGGGTGGGAAATTTGCAAGGGACACTATTCTTCCCATTCTTTCTCGTGCACCGGGGTCCATTCATGTCAAATTGCCCTCCGAGAGAGGGGGAGGGGGGTCGACTTGGCTTGGGGGTGGCTGCCTCGTCGCACCCCCCCCCCCCCCTTGGATCCGCCACTGTGTTAAACTGTGTCTCCTCAGTTCTCTCATTCGGGAGCTTAAGGTCTGTCGGTTTCTAACAGCGGTTGCTGGGGTCTGCGATTAGTGGGGCTTCTAACGTAAGCTTGGCCAACCAACGGTGTGGGTATTGATAAGCCTTTTTTAAGTTGTACAACGAATATGTTTGCCTTGTCTTGATGCCCAGCACCTCTCCAAAACAACCAAGAGCAATCCATGCACACAAACTTTGCATTGGAAATGAGGTCAGTTAGTGGTCCCATATTGTTGGACTTTATCGTTCTACCCATTAGATGGGCTTCGCAATTGGCCCCGAGCCATTGAGAGACACATTTTTCAAAAACCTTTCTGTTAACATGAAGTAAATTTTCCGCCCCAGGTGCTGGGTGCCTCACTTTCTTCGCAGTCATATCACTGTTGTATGCCAAGGGGCTTCCTAGAAGCATGCATGGCTACAGCCTATTTCTTTGACAAGATGTACATACTTTCTCACGATTGTGCAAATTCAAGAAGACAGGGCATGGCGCTTGCGTCGTTACCATTTAGGGCAATCTGAAATACCGATTTCACTTCAATGGCAACTCGGACGGACTTCGGCAGTGGCAGCTCCAAAGTAGGAGGCAGCCACTAGCCATCGCGAGTTGACAGTGTTACTATATAAAGTGTCCTCATGCGCTGGGATGAGCTTTCCAAGCAACTACGACTTTAAGTTCTGACTTACACGACGCCTGCAGCAAGACCCACTTGAGCTTTTCGGAGCTGCATACGACAAATGCTGGGCCGCAACACAAACCCAAATGTGCATCAATTCTGTCAACTTAGGACTACTAAAAACATATAGGAATAAAGAAGAGCTGTTCGTGTCTGTCTGAACAATGGAAACGCAGAGGGATGACAATGCTGACCTCCTCAAAGTAGCTGCACAACATATCTCTGCACCATGAAAGAGGAATTTCAGACAATGTGGGATGTCTTTCAGCTTGTCTAACTCTCGCAGCTGATATTTCACGAGGCTGGCATCAGACATCAGGTGTAACGTAATTGAGTGAGCTCGTCCACGACACGTTTAGGGGCTATTTCATCAAGCTGCGGGCTTGAACGGACAACCCACAGCTGTGGGCTGCTCTCAGCTGCTATGGTGTGCGTCCGAGAGCTTGACCAAGGCCCCACCAGTCAGTGCTTTCTTGTGCTTAGCAAGGCGCCATTACGCATTGGAAAACTCCTCGGGACACTTAGGTATCGCCAACAGGCTACGCTATTAATTTCAGTCCAGCAACTAGGAAATGTTATTTTAACTCTCTAGCATGAGAGTGGCACATGTTTGAGGAGTGGTATGCCGCCTGCCATGTCACTACCTTTACGAGGCCCAGGTGGTTTTAGCCTTCGTCTAGAGAGAGTGCCAACAAGGTTTTTAAAATGTTTTGACAGAATACGCTTTTGTTGGGTCATGTCTTCGAGTGCTTTCGACGGGAATTTGGACAAAGTTGGGATTTGCACTCTTCAGTGGCTGGTAAGCAACTAGACAGGTTTAACTGTTAATTGTGTATTAACGGAGGCAGTTGCTCAAAACCAAAAACAGAAAGCAGCATTATCGACTGGGCGGTGCTGCTTGCAGTCCAAACATCTGCTGATACCCTTTTCCAGCAAATGTATACGGCTCCCCTAACAAAAAGATGACTTATTCTCTACTGCAAATTTTACAAAAAATAGTGTTTAGAGGCTAAAAATATTCGAAAGAAAAATGTATCCACTTTTGCATACACTGTCCATAGTTTTTAGACACTTCTTTTTGAAGACTTTAGATTTCTCGCTAAACAATTTTGGGGAATGTCATTAGAGACGTTTCGAATTTTGTCAGATTTCGAATAGAGCTCTCATTGTTTTGGTAATGGCTCGCACCGCAGTGAGCTTGGGGCTATGCAAATTGGTGTTTTTATATTAGCCGGAAATCCAAGAGAGATTTGTACTATCCGGTGTGTAAGCTTCGCACTCTTGTCACTACTCTCGCGACTGGGTAATGATAGCGATGTCTTATATATTTCTGTACTTGCTCCCACGTTCGAGCTCGGCGTGAAAGTGAATGGATCATTCAGCATGTCTCTCGTGGAAGGTTTTGTTAACTTGGTTCCGCTAAGAGTCTATTACGAAGTGTACGATATTCCGAACTCCTTCTATATGTTATTTGACTATTCGTGATGATCTGCTTACGTATAAAACATGCTGAGCTTCTGAAAATCACGTCCAGGTACATGGGTGTGGTCTAATAAAATGTTCCTCGAACCAATTTACTGTTGTTGAGCGCAAAATGCTCCACCAGCCAGAAGTACAATCATGTGGTTGCTGTAACTTAAATGTTTGTGTAAATAGGCAGTGAACAAGAAATACACCTAAGGTTTAGTGAAGTAAGCTGAAATATCGTTTGACACAATGTGCACAGATCCGGTAGTACATCTGCGAAATAAAAGTGCTGTACAAAAGCAACAACTAGAAAAAAAAATACACAAAAAAAACGGTGGTTTTGGGAGTCGATGAGCTTCGAGCCGAGAGCCGAACGGCGGAGAAGAGAAGGGCACTGGAGAACAGCAGCAGAAACGCCGAAGCCGAAACTAACCTGGCCGGAACCGGAATCAAACCTTGCTAATGCACGCCACACGGCCAGGAGCGCTACCTGTCACTCGTCTATCTGGGCCGCTGGGGCCTATGGCAGTGTCCGCTTCTTTACACCTTGTGTATATTACTCTGGCGGTTAGATCAGCTTAAAGCGTAACGCAGGCCTAACTTCCAGGCCAGCGCATAGGCAACCTGCAATGCCGTATGGATTGGCGCCATCTAGCGACTGAAGCAAGAAATATTGGGTACCCCTGGGAGTAGCGGCTGCATTGTTCAAATCTGAGCTTTTACTGTGGTGGCGCCGCTTAGCCTAGTGTCTGAAGCAAGAAATACTGGGTATCCCAGGAAGCCGTGATCGCGTAGCATGCCAGTACAGCGAAAGCTACGGCCCTGGCGGGCCAATGGGAACGTGACTGCGTATCACCGATGCGCGCTTCTACTCCGAAGAAGTATCAGGCTTTTCGCTGCGTCATGCTGCAATATGTGTGCTTTGCGCTCGTGTACGTCGCGCATTTCGAAGCCTTCAGCACGCAATGTGGGGGGCTTATCGTTCACCCTGTGCCAATTAAGTTACAACGAGACAGGGTATAACCGTGGGCTCTCACTCTGCCGGCGCCGCCTGGCTATACCCGCGTCTCCTCGTCACGTCAAACAGCTGAGCGTACCGGTTGACGTTAGACCTCAAAGCGTAACGACAGGCCTAACGTCAGGCCAGCGCATACCCGTCCGTCCGTCCCCCCCCCCCCTCCCGCTGCACCGCCTGCAGTTCGGCTGGCTCCTTAGCAACGATGACGCCGCTGCCAAGGAGCTACATGACGCGTCGCAGCCGATGGGAATTTAGGTGACATTTTTCGCTGCTACAGGCGTCTACAGACAATGCCGGCTTCGCTCCATGGGACAGTTGATGCTTTCGCATTAAAAGTACTTGAAGTACAAGGTACATTAGTGGTTATGTTTGTACGGCTGTCCAAGTGAAAGTGACCTATAAAACAATGCTACTTTCAAAATAAAGTACACACACTTTTAAGTCTTTCATGATTCCATTTTACTTGTGCGTTGATGTTTTTTTTTTCTTTTTGACTTGTAGTGCATCCCTAGGGGTAATCGGGGGTGCGTTGGTTACTTTTGGAACTGATGGCGAGCGAATATTGGATGACAAGTCAAGTGGTTGTCAATGAATTCGCCAAGCACCATCTTTGTAATTCAAATTTCACAAGTCCAGATTTGCGGGAATGTACTGCTTTTAAAGTCGGGAGTTGTACTTTCATCGGAAAATACCAGAAAAAACGTAGAGAATGTACTTCAAGTGAAGTACAAGTGTTGTAAACCTCCTTCGAAGTAAACTTTGAGTACTTTTCAACTTAATGTCATGATAAGCCAAGTCCACCATTTGCAGCGATAACCACACCATATTATAGCTTAAACCACTCATATCTATTTCGAGAAGTCATGTCCGCATTTTCGTCTTGCAATGGTTTTTTACACTGGATGCTGTTAAGGGCTAGTTTCCCCAGTATCGTGTCCGCCAGAAACAAATGACACAAAACTCCGGACAGCTACCGCCATCTATGAGCGACGGCAGCAACCAGAAAACCGGTTTGCCCGTTGTCTGGTTGTCGCCGTCGCTCATAGATGGAGGCAACCTTTTCCCCTGGCTTGCCGACTTGCGGCCGGCCAATTACTTCATTCCCACCACAGTACAGCTTCGCTGGTCTCCCTTCACCAGAATGGAAAGGCTGGAAGTCTTTTTTTTTTTTAATTATGAATGATAATAATTTTGCAAAATAATCATACTGTGTACCGATAAACATACGTTGTTTCAATAATCGTTTATAGCTGCTATTTTATCCAATAAAACAAGTTTTGACTATCAAACGTCGGTCATACGATGGTTCCTCCACGCTAGGAGGATCGTCCTTTTCGCCATACCACGAGGCGCTTGCTCACCTTCTGCGCGGTAGAATATGTTACCGACACAATTGTTGCTTACAGATTGACTTTTATGCGCGTTTCTGTCCGCTAAAACGCGTTCGTACGACTGCAAATCCACGCGCGATTTGTCGCGGCGTGCATCAGCCAACGCCCGAGACGTCACCGGAGGAGCACTGCGGCTTGCTGTGACCTCCACCCAAATTGCGTCTAACAAAGTAAATATTGCGAGATTTTTTTTTATTTCGTGGAAAAATGTGTTTAATTTATGCCCTTTAAAGAAGTACACATTTTTAATTATCTATTTTTGTTAGTTAATAAGTTTCACACTTCTCAGATTCTACTTTCCAAAAATCATGTTATATGACCATTTATCCAGGATGACTGTTTTCGAGATGAATTTATTGTTTTCACAGTAGACTGCTGTATGAAACATTAAAAAAAAACGCATTTTCTATATGGGGACACACAACAAACTAAAAACGCGCTGTAGTCACCCATACGATTATTTAGCAACCCATAGTAACATTGTACTGTCAGACTGCTATTAATGACAAAACTACTTGCATCTAACAAAAATTTGGACAAGGTAAGGCACCCTTGAATATGGCCCAACATGCAGAGTAACAAGAATTTAACAAGAGGCGCCTTGCAAGTCTGAAGACTGTCAGTTTGATTCAAACCAGTGGACTGCATAGCTACTTGCTGTTCAAATCACACCTTATAAATCTGCAAAACAAAAGGCTCAGTGCACACCATGCCTGGTCACATAGGGATGCAATTTGGAGCTAGATCCAAGAGCACAGGTGTCAAAGCAAACACTTCTAGGGGCAAACAAATGAAGTGGGCCATGGAATTATTATGAACACAATTCAAGATGAGGAACTTATGAAACACAGCAGAAGTCAGCACCAAGTTTCCCAAATGTATAGCACTGGTACAATATGACAAGAGTGAAAATTCTAAAAACTAATGCGTGTTGAAATTTCACTTAGCATACATATACAACTATATTGGGGGAAATACAATCCTTTATGCTATGAATCTTGCAGAAAGATAAGGCACTTTTGTCTTGTCTGTTACTGAATTATTCAAAAACAGTAGGCATTAGCCATAATTCAGTACCTTAATGTCTTTAATCTACAGAGTGATAAGGCACTTTTTCATTGTCTGTTCATTATTTGTAATCAGTAGGCATTAGCCTAAGCCATAATTCAGTCTTGAACCTACAGAGTAATAAGGCACTTTGTCTACTATTCTTGATTAATTATTTGCAAATACTAGGCACTAAAAATAATTCAGTAGTTCAGCACAGTTCCAGTAAACACGGTCACAAAAGAAATCAAGGAAAAGTTATAATAAAGGAGAAAAATGATTTCATTTCAAGACACAAGTTCTACAAACAGGAGACTGATGAAAAAATTACTTTGTATCATTGACATCTTGTCAAAATAAACAAGAAATTCAGCAGCCAAAGCAAACAAATAGCAGTAATACTTCTATCTTGTTACAAAAAAAAAAATATAGCAAGTGAAACGAAAAACGAAGTGTCTAGCGTTACGTCCGACGTAACCCAAGTTACGTCCAAATCTCTGCCTTCCCTAGGTTCACGGCGGAGAGAGAGGAGGGCGGGGGGGGGGGGGAGGGTTAGGTATACAAGTTTCAGTGCTCCGTCCGGACAAAACGCTGGCCACAGCGAACAAAAAATATAAAATTCTACTATTATAAAAGGGGACTGGCACATATTTAATTGTAAAGCTATATTTTACATGTAACTACAGCTTTAGGGCACAATAAAAAGAAGGCCTGCACTTTCTTTTGCAGGGTGCTGTTAAAAAGGAGTTGAATGGAAACAAAGGTACGATGAAATGTTTTCGAGCACACTTTCCTTGAGGCAAGGGCACAACATGAAACCGACAAACCGGATACCTTGCAAGAAGAGCCGATGTAGGTATTTTTGTTTCTCTCTAGCTACATTTATTTTTTGGATGTACTGTGCGAATCCCCAGGGTATCAAAAGGCCAAGGTCTCATTGGTAGCTGTTTAAACAGTTGTTGACACGACACATACACAGTTATCTCATAGCAGGCATCAAGAACTGACCACACCAGAATGATGTGGCACTGCAAGACATTGCTCATCTTGGCATGGGCACTTGCCCTTGACGAAAGAAAAATTATGAAACCATTGCTGCACACCGAAAAGAGTTCTAGAAGTAAATGATACTCGATTAATCGAGAAAACTTGTCTAATCTTAAAACTAAAAAGAGTGCAATGACACACACAAGGTAAAACTTCTTTCCAACTTGTTTGGAAGTTGTACATGTAGTACTTATACTCAGTCTCAGCACTAATAATGTTCAGTTCTAACTCAGTGCTGTTGTCTCAGCCCCCTGTTCCCCTGACCGTGTCATTGCACTCTTTGTAGTTTCAAGGATGAACCACCAAGTAGTCAAATCATCAACATTATTCAACCTTTCTGACTTCGAGCGTAAGCAAGAATTGTCTCTGCACATTAAAGACTAGAGGTGGACAGAACCGAGGTGCACAAGCCACAAATGATGGGAGTTCTAATACTACACTCAACAATAAAATGACAAACAGGGATGGCTTCTAAATCATGACATTGCAACCAAACGTTAGCTCATTAGTGAATGCACATCAGACATTTCTATGTTCACAATGACTGGAAATCAATGTGAACACTAGAATTTTCTCCTGTAACATTAAAGAGCAAAAATCTTAATCGGAAAGTGACAAAATCGCTTTACCTACCTGAAAAATACAGTTTTGTCAACGGACTCCATGTAATCACCCACTCTTGCTGGCAGCAGGCAATTACCAGCCCAGAGCAGCAGCCTGCTAGACGGACTTTACGAAATCCACTTTGTTCTAGAGCAGAAGGTGAGACCAGTACGAAACAATGATTTGACACTTAGAGGTGTACAGAGGTGAAAGATCTTTGCTCTCAAAGCGTGTCCATAAGGGAGTCGAGCTCCAGCGGGTGTTCGATGGACTCCTGAAGCTCCAGCAGTCGGAGCAGCTGCTTTTCCGAAATGGGATGATCCTTGCTCATCACCGTCTGGATGATCTGTTCCGTGTCGGGGTCCAGCTGAAGTTTCTCATCCGAAAGGATCTGAAACAAGTGCCCAAAGAATTCCTGCTTGAGCAAAGCCCTGCCCACACCTGTCTTGCTGAGCATGGCACAGCGGGGAAGACCACACTGGTGTACAAGGTCCAGATGAGAGGGCAGCTAGATTTTCAGGCTTTTCAAAACCCGAATTAGCGTAGGTCAAATTCATCGTGCGGACATCTACACAGCGCAAAAACGGTCTGCTTCGAAATATAAAGTACCGGGCATTCCTGAGAAAAGAGAACTATGTTTTTGGGCCTGTGCAAATAAACTATATATCGCACAAAGCTCAAACTCCACGAGAATGTGATGCTGGCAGTTTGGATAGAACGCAAGAGTTCAAGAACATGACGTTTCCTGTGATGTATCTGCTTATGCTATCAGCTGGAGGGACATGGCGAGAACATGCAGTTGAAGAAGCATGGGACTTTGGATGCCACAATTAAAAAAGGGACGAGCCGAGCGACTGACTGCGACTACTGGGTCTGCCCCTGCGATTTATCACATGTTTGGTGACGAAGTCGGTGAACGGACCGTACAATGGCAACTGAACTATGGCTATTCAAGGCAAGCTTGAAGAATTTGAGGAAAGAGAGTGAGCATCTTGGGCAGAACGACTCATAGTGAAAAGAAAACCGTGTTTTTCGGCGCGTGTAAATAAACTATACATCACACAAACAACAAAGTTTGTGAGAATGTGAAGCTAGCAGTTGGGATAGAATGCAAGAGTTTGAGAAAATGATGTTTTCTGGATCAAAAGATAGTTGAGAAAGACGAAATTTCTCTGAGAGCCGATGTCCACCTAAGCCTAATATTGTCAAAACAAGGACTGACATTGTGGATGCTCATGGAATTTTTCAGTGAAAAACACTTCTCAGCAAGAAAGAGAATATTGTTTTCTTTTCTTGCTGACAAGTGTTTTTCACTGGAATAGATGCTACAGGTGTCAACAATGCCATTTTGTTTTGTTATGACGATATTAGACTTCGGTGACCATTATTATCATTTGTGAAGTAAAGAAACAATTTCCAAATGCCAAATTTGAAGTTCCCGCATGATCCGCACCAGTGCAGCGACGTCAAATATTGAGCTGTCCTCAGAGTAGAGTTTCTCCGATGCCTCCAAAATGTTGTGTTCGCTGGCGTCCCGCGAACAACCGGCTGCGAGCAGACGACGCTTGACTTTCGAGTGTGAAGTTCTTTTAGAGCCCTTTCAACGATTTCAAATTCTTCTAAACGGTATGAGGTCGAAGAGAACGCGCAGTGGACTTTTGTGAGGGACGTGAGGGGCCACGTCGTGCCAGTTTTGCATGAAAGGCTGCCCCGGTGGAGTCGCAACCAAAACCACGGTACACAGACATCAAACCCAGTTGTTCTGACCGTTTGACGATTTCCTTTCGAAGTCTGAGAAGTCGTCGGGCGCCTAAAAAGAGCACTTCGTCCGATTCCCCGACTCACCGACCATCCTGTGCTACATGCGTCAAGCGCCGCCATGTTTTCTGAGGGAGGATAAAAAGCTGGGAGGCGACATCACACCGGACTCTGATTTTCGGTCAAAAAGAAGGGCAGTAGTGCGTTCACAATTGCGTTAAAAAACATGTCCGACGTGATTTCGCCAATTTCTTATTGGCAGCGTCGATTGTTGACTACCAGGCTGCGTTTCTTGCCCTTGCGCGGAATTTATCTATGCTAAAATGGCCTTCGTGCAGAATGCGAAGAGTTGCATCCTGAAACCTTTTCGGGATGATGATTCTGGTGCCATGCATAAGAATGTCTTTGACTTCGGTAACATGGTCTTTATGCGGCCAGAACTTCTTTAGGCAAGGCTGAAGATCACGACGACTTGGCCAGCCTTTTTGTGTCAAAGAGCGGAGTTGGTGGCTGTAGTGTACGCCTTCACTAGATGACGCCACCGACCCGCTCTGCATCGACTGCGCCAAGGAAGGCGAAGAAACTCGTTAGACGGAGCCGACTCTGGAACCACGCTCGTCGGTCAAAGGCTGCTGCCATTCCGGCCGCTTGTTGTAAATAAAGTATTGTTATACCCGAACCCCGAAGTATATACCGGAGAAGCCGCCAAGCAGCAGCACCACGGGATGACCCGGTAGGAATTCTACACTGTGCATGAACTTCCCGCGCGTGAATTCCGAAACCATAGAAATGGCGACTTTTGGCAAGCTAGAAGAATACGACAACAAGGAGCCCTGGTTATCCTACACGGAAAGGGTTGACGCGTTCTTCAATGCAAACGGCATAGAAGACGACGAGCCATGCTGAGGGACCGCCTCGTGTGTGGGATACGGGACAAAACCGTGCAGCAAAGACTGTTGGTGGAGAAAAACCTAACACTGGAGAAGGCTGTCGAAATCTCAAAGTCGGCGGAAGCAGCGGAACGCAACGCGACCGAGATACAACGAGGTCACGTGGACGCAACCACTTCGGGAAACCAAGAAGGTACCACCAATCATCTCAAGTTCCACAGGAAGAAAAATGGTCAACAGGGACCTAAAAACCAAAAATGGAAGGATCCAAAGGCCACAGCTAAAAAGAAGCCAGGACCACAAGATAAAGCAAGTGCCTGCATTCGTTGTGGTTCCCGGAATCACAAGTCCCCGGACTGTCCGCACATCAACACAAAGTGCTACAAGTGCGAAAAAGTTGGACACCGAGCAAGTTGCTGTTTGTCAAAGACTGATAAGCCAAAGAAACAGTCCACGAAACAAGTGAACGTGCTGGAATCAGTTGGTGAACCATCCGAGTACTACTTGCATGCATTGCAAGCAAAGTCAACTGTGAAACCAATCACGGTAACATTCATGGTAAATGGACTTCCAATTGAGATGGAGCTAGATTCAGGATCTCCTGTCTCGCTGATCTCAGAGGAAACATACCTGAGCCATCAGAGAAGTCTGCCTAGACCAGCTGAAACAGACATCAAGCTCAAATGCATCCGTGGACCCACTCCTGTGCAAGGAACTTTAACTGTGGACGTAAGTCTCGGTGAGACCAAAAGTCAACAGACACTTCTGGTTGTTTCTTGCAAGAGCCCTAACCTTTGTGGCAGGGACTGGATGGCAGCATTTGACCTGCTTCCACGGCAAGTAAACTCCACTCAACTGGGAGAAACTGCAACCGACCGAGGGGTACTGGAAACACTCTAGGAATTTGAAGAAGTCTTCAAACCAGGTTGCGGTGCATTCAAAGGACCACCGGTGCATGTGGACGTTCTACCCGACGCTCAACCACGGTACTACAGAGCCCGCTCAGTACCATATGCACTGAGGGACAAGGTGGAACTGGAACTCCAACGACTTGAAGAAGAAGGCATCATCACGGCCATAGACCACTCTGACTGGGCATCCCCCATCGTACCAGTGCTAAAAGCCGATGGCAAAAGTGTCAGGATTTGCGGAGACTACAAGTTAGGTGTGAATCCTGCAGTGATGACAACCCAGTACCCACTGCCCAAAGTGGAAGACATCTTTGCTTCGATGCAAGGAGTCAAGTTTTCGAAACTAGACTTCTGTGAAGCATACAACCAAGTACTCGTTGATTAAGAAACCAGCAAGCTCCTGGTCATCAACACACACCGAGGCCTGTTTGCTTACAACCGTTTAGCATTTGGCGTGTCCTCGGCTCCGGCACTGTTCCAAAGAAGAATGGAAGAGACCTTGCAGGGAATTTCAGGAACATCTGTCTACCTGGATGATGTTCTGGTGACTGGAAAGACCGATGCAGAACATCTAGAGAACCTAAGGAAAGTTCTCCAAAAAGTCAAAGACTCTGGACTGAAGCTCAAGCGAGAGAAATGCGAGTTCTTAAAAGAATCACTCTGCTATCTGGGCCATGAGATAAATGCAGAGGGGCTGAAGCCTTCAAAGAAAAACGCAGAAGCTATCATTGAAGCACCTGAACCCAGGGATGTCAGTGAACTGAGATCCTATATTGGACTTCTTTCGTACTACGGCAAGTTCATTCCGAATCTGTCCACAGTGCTTGCACCCTTGTATGCCCTACTGCACAAGAACACCCGCTGGCAATGGACAGACACTGAATGAAAAGCCTTCGTCGAAAGCAAGAATGCCATCATGGAGGCAAGGGTCCTGACCCACTACGACCCATCGAAAAAGCTTGTTCTGGTAGGCGACGCCTCACCGTATGGTGTGGGTGCTGTGCTCTCGCATCGGAAGGATGGCGTGGAGTCGCCACTCGCATTCGCATCCCGGACTCTGACACCAGCCAAGAGGAATTACTCACAGTTGGAAAAGGAAGCACTGGCCATTATTTTTGGTGTCACACGGTTCAGAGACTACCTGCTGTGTCGAAGTTTCGTGCTCATCACTGACCACAAGCCACTTGTGGGAATTTTTCGGGAAGACAAGGCAATTCCAGCCATGACAGCTTCGCGCATCCAACGCTGGGCTCTTACACTTGGAGCCTACAGGTACAGCATCGAGCACCGACCAGGACGTCTCAACGGAAACGCCGATGCCATGAGCAGGCTGCCCTTGAAGACGGCACACACAGATCCTCTGGAACCTCCGGAACTGGTCAACTCAATTTCGAGCTTAGAAAAGCTCGAGATTTCAGTCAAGCAACCACAACAATTCACAAACAGCGACAAGGACTTAAGCCAAGTGCTACTAGTGGGTGGAGGAAGGATGGCCACAAAAGCCTCCGGACAAGTCACTACAACCATTTTGGAACAGACGTGATGAGCTAAGCGTGCATCGGAATCTCCTGTACTGGGGAAACCGTGTGGTTGTGCCAACCCCTGCTCGCCAATACATCTTAGACCTGCTGCATGAAACTCGCCAGGGAATGGTGGTCATGAAAGGCATAGCGAGATTTCTTGTGTGGTGGCCGAACATGGACGCAGAAGTAGAACGCTGTTCACGACAATGTTCACAGTGCCTCCAGAACTCCCCAATGCCACCAAAAGCAGAACCGGTACCCTGGCCCGAACCAAAGGAATGCTGGGAGCGTCTGCATCTCGACTACGCAGGACCATTCGAGGGGAAGATGCTACTGGTGTTGGTATATGCGAAGTCAAAATGGCTCGAAGTCATCATTGTGGCAAGTGCCACATCCGAGCAAACCGTTGAACACCTACGTGACATTTTTGCGAAGTTCGGACTACTAAGGTGCATTGTAACAGACAATGGAACACCATTCACTCGTCAGCCCTTCCAAGACTTCGTTCAAGGAAATGGGATCAAGCATCTCCGAACTGCCCGTTTTCATCTAGCATCTAATGGCTTGGCAGAACAGAGCTGTTCGCACAGTCAAGGATGGACTCAAGAAAACGGAGGGAAAAGACCTCAAGCTCCGACTTGCTCAATGGTTGCTCATGTATCGCCGAGCACCCCGTCCGAACGGAACGTCTCCAGCAAAACAGATGCTGGCTTATCCAATGAAAGCAAGACTGGACCTCTGTATTCCCAGGAGGGGTGAAGAGGCAATTTTGGAGCAGTTGCCGACAGAATCTAGGCAACGGGCCGAGCAAGAAGAAAAGAAAAAGGGACTACGCCACAAAAAAGGGAACAAGGTAGCAGTTCGCAATTTCGGCAAGGGACCTCGATGGTGGTACAACACCAGTGGTACATCCATTGTTACTGTGTCAACTCCGCAAGGGCAAGTGTGCCGCCACATCGACCAAGTAAAGCCACACTTGACCACATTGGCATTAAGTCCTGGGGAACAACTACCACCTGACCAGGACCAAGGCTACACCACGAGCGAAGCAAGGACAGCGGAGAGTTCAAGGACACCCAATATGAGACGACCTACACAAACTGTTCGCAAGCCCCTGAGATTCACATAAGTAACCTTCAATAAGAAGGTAACCCTCATTAAGAAGGGAGGAGTGTAGTGTACGCCTTCACTAGATGGCGCCACCGACCCGCTCTGCAACGACTGCGCCAAGGAAGGCGAAGAAACTCGTCAGAGGGAGCCGACTCTGGAACCGCGCCCGTCGGTCGAAGGCTGCTGCCATTTCGGCCGCTTGTTGTAAATAAAGTATTGTTATACCCGAACCCCGAAGTATATAACAGTGGCAGAACTCTTCTCCTTGTTGTTCCCTTTTCAGCTCTTGCAGTGAAGGGGATGAAACTGGCAGCATTGAAAACAGCTGGTTTATGTAGCCTTCAGTCTTTTTTTTCAGCTCGTTGTCCTCGATCTTCCCATGGAGCAAAGACCTTGACAAAGCGTCAGCTGCGGTGATGTCTTTGTCCGGAATGTACATGATTTCATAAGCGTACCTCGTTACGCGCATGCACATCCTCTGCGGTCGAGGTGTTAGGTCGTTTATCGCTTTCGACCCAAACAGCGAGACAAGAGGTTTGTGGCCTGTTTCCAGGCAAAACTTAGTTCCGCAGACGTAGTCGTGAAACTTCTCACAGGCCCCGAAGAGCACAAGGCCTTCTTTTCGATCTGAGCGTAACGGCATTCGTTCCCGGTCAGCACTAGGGAAGCATAGGCAACGACAGCGTAGCGACCGTCGTCTTGCTGCTGACGTAGGAAAGCACCCAGGCCATAGGAGGAGCCATCTGCTGTGACTTTTGTTGGTCTGTTTGGGGAGTACATTGCGAGGACTGGATCTGATGAGAGTAGTCTTTTCCGGTTTGAGAACGCTTGTTCCTGCGTGCTCTCCCAGACAAACGTTTGTTTTGATGACAACATGCTTGACAGTGGTTGTAGCACCTCTGCCATGTTAGGTACAAAACGACCTAAGTAGGTGGCCATGCCCATCAATCGTCGGAGTTCAGTCTTGGAGGTTGACCTTGGCATCTCAGTGACTGCTTTTATCTTGTTCTCGTCAGGTCGTACATGGTTGTTCTCGATGATGTGCCCCAAGTACTGTATCTTTGTGACACCAAACAGGCATTTGTCCCTGTTCAGGGTTCCGCCTGCGTCCCGAACTCGCTTGAGAGTAGCGCGGAGTCGTTGTTCGTGCTGTTCCTTGAATGATCCCTAGACAAGAATATTGTCCATCTGGCAAGCAATACCTTCAAGACCCTGGGGAATATCACTCATGCATTGTTGGAAGTGCTCCGGGGCAGAGCAGGTTCCAAATGGTAGGCGATTAAAGCAAAAGCGACCGAAGGGTCTGATGAAAGTGGTCAGCGCTTTACTTTTCTCGCATGAGGGAACCTGCCAAAATCCTGATGTTGCACCCAACTTTGAGAACCAGGTGGCTCCTTGCAGCGTCCCAAGGGTGTGTTCCACCGCCGGAATTGCATGCCATTAGCATAGGACGAACTTGTTGAGCTCTGTCTAGTCTACACAGATCCACAGTGTTCCCGACGGCTTGGGTACCACCATCATCGGAGCATACCAAGAGGTGGGTTCTGTTACGGGGGTGACGACGACGATTACTTGCATCCGTAGAAGCTCCTCTTTTGTCTTCTCATAAAGGGGCAGAGGACCCAACGAGGAGATGTAGAGCATGCGGAGTGGCGTCTGGTCGAAGCAGTATCACACACTCTTGTTGTAACTTGCCAAGACCTTGGAAGACCTCAGGGAAGTCTTTGTCGACGTTTAACACCGAAGCAGAGTTGAGGGAGCTGAACAGTCCCAAGCTATTGACGGCTGGCTTGCCAAGAAGTGCGGTGCGGAGGAGCGGAAGGATGTAAACGTCTTCAACACTTTCTCGGCCGTTCAACTTGAAATGGAGCCTGGCTACTACCGAAATGCGAAGAGCTTTCACATCAGTTTGCTGAAGTTGACGCATTGTGGGGTTTAGAGGGATATGCTTGAAATGCTGATGGTACTGTAGTTCTGAAATGACAGTCTCGTGCGCCCCTGTGTCAATCTCAAAGATCAGTCGTTTCGCTTCTACTTGCGGAACGACTTCCCAGGTTGATGAGGTAGTTTCACCCACCAAACCAAGGAATCCTGGCTCTTTTTCGATTGTCTGCAGTATTTGCACCGACTGGCAAACAGTCGCAAAGTGACCTTTCTTTCTACACTTCTGGCACGTGCCACTCTTTGCTGGGCAGAGAGCTCGTGCGTGCCGCTCTTTACCGCACCAGCCACATGAGTGGGTTTGATTTTTCTTGCTGCTGCCTTTTGTGGGATGATGCTACACCTTAGATGGTGGCTGGGCATTGGAGTCATGTTTAGAAGGCTTGTTCTTTCTTGCCTGTAGGGCATACACGGCTAAAGTTCCTTTGGGATGGCCTTGACGGAGTTCTGCCTGCTGTAGCTAAGTAGGCCTTGACGAAGTACTGCCTGTTGAAGCTGAACAGACTCGTTCTGACACGCTACGGTTAGTGCCTTCAAGAGAGAGAGGTCGAGGCCTAACTGAATAGTTTGTGACACCTCGCAATTCTTGAAGCCTACGACAACCCTGTCTCGGATCAGTTCCTCGCGGAGTTCTCCGAAGTTGCAGGTGTCCACTAGAGCATGGGGAGCTGTAGCAAAATCTTCGATAGACTCACCGTCCAGCTGGACTCTGGTGTTGAATTTCGCCCGTTCGAAGATGAAGTTTTTTCGAAGAATGAAGTAGTTGTCGTAGCTCTTGAGCACCACATCAAAGTTTTTCTGCTCATAGGACGTCAGCTTGAACGTGTTGAAAATGTCCTCTGCCTGGGGGCCCATGAGGTACACCAGCGTGTCGACTTGACTCTCCCTTGAACGGTCGCAGAGTCCTGAAGCAGCGCGGTAGCGCAGGAGCCGTTTCTTCCATTGAGGCCAGTCTGACAGCGACGAAAAGGTGAGCAAGTCAGGCGGCGTAATCTGGAAGGAAGATACGTTCGCTGGCGTTTGGCTTGGACGTTCCATCCGGTTACGAGAGAGTCAGGTCCGTCGGCAGTTGAAGAGCATAGGTCCGTAGTGGAGGCCGTAGAGGTTGGAGCCAGGTTAAGGTTCCAGGACAAGGGCCATTAGGGTGTGCCAACGTGTCATTCAGGAGGAGAGCAGTGGTCAGCATATCCCACATCTGACAGTATGTTTGACAGAATGTCTAGCCCAGCGCGAGGCGTGAGGTGAGAGCTCTTTCTTCTCTTCTATGAGCTGTACATATATACATTGAAAGTACAGCACTATATAACAGTCTGTGTCCCACAGCTTTGGGTGTACACGTGCACTAGTACAACTTGAGCATTTCCCAGGGCTACAAATAGAGTCTAAGCTCATTATAACAGACCTTGATTTTGACCAAGATTTCGGTCTGTTGTAAAAGAAGTATGTTGTATACAGATATGAAGTTGAGTCAATGATACATAGAGGAAAACCAACCGAACTTTACAGATCGGTATGTTATATCCAAATGTCTGTTGTAACCAGGTCTGTCGTAATGAGCTTAGACTGTAACATATATTTTTCGCTTCACCAAATGTTGCGAAAAACGCTGATACCAAAGCAGGGACGGCAGGTTTTATCGAAGGAGTCATGGGAGGCCCAACTGACAGCTGAACAATTATGTGCTGAAGAAGGATGTGCTGAGACGAGGGATATGCAGGAACAAAGCCGTACTGAGACAAGGACATACTAAACCCATGCAGGGACGAGGACATACTAAGACAAGGGCATGAAGAAACAAAGAGGTGCAGGGGCAAGGACATGCTGAGACAAAAAAAGGTGAGAGAAGAAGATACAGAGGCAATGATATGTTGAGACATTAGCATTTTGAGACAATAGCATTCTGAGACAAGAAAATGCTAAAAAATGGATGTGCCGGGAGAAAGGATGTGCTGGGAGAAGGACGTGCTGGAGAAGGACGTGCTGGAAGAAGGACGTGCTGGAAGAAGGACGTGCTGGGAGAAGGCTATGCTGAGATGAGGACATGCTGGGACAACACTGAGGAAATAATGGGGCAGGCCGTACCTTCTCCAGCCCGGTTTGGGGAATTGTCTTTGAGAGGTCCGTTGTGATGCGTTCGACGAGTTTTTTCACGGTCACCACGAACCCTTCGAGGTCCTTAGAGTCGCTCTCCAGTTTCTTCTTCTTGATCACCAAATTCATCACATACTGGCGTGACTTCTTGCAGGTGTCCATCAGCCACTCCAAGGACTTGCCCTGCTTGACAAAAGGTCAGGGTAAGAACTCCTGAACAAAGCACAAGGCCAAAAATGGAAACAGGCCTGAGACCCTACATTTGCATACCTTGAGCTACAGTGCGCTAACACGCTTGGCCATCTTGAATTTTGCAATCGCTTCCCAAATAACCTAATAGCAGTATAAACAAAACACCAAGGGGAGCGAAGCTGACAGAAGAATGTGGAGAGGAGCTTCTGGTAAACCTCAGAACAGCGTGCCGACATTTCACTAGGAGACCTAGACACTAGAGTTTCTCTAGGAGGCCCTGAAGAAGCTAGGTCCCCTAGTGAAATGTCGGCATGCCGTTCCGAGGTTTACCAGAAGCTCCTCCTCACATCCTAATAGTAGTATAGAAGAGTTTCTCCTCATGCAGTTCAATGCAGTCGGTCGCAAACAAATGAATGCTTCCATTTGTTCAGCTTCTCACTAACTCTCATGTCAAGTACTATACATAAAAAAAAAAAAAAAAGTGATAATACGTTTTCATGACGAGCATCCCCAATGATGTTTGTAGGTGGATGCCTCTCCAGGACAAAATAGTCCCAGGGCTGTTTGGCCAAGTTGCAGTGCGATGCAACGCTGAAGATTGTTCACTATGCGAACAAAAGGAGGAAAAGTATTCGAACGGTAAAACCATGCAAGTTAATTGTTTTAATAGCAGGAGCCTCAATGGACCATCTTGGAACTCCCATTAGCGGCGGTGAAGAAATGGTACGGCCAACAAGCGAGTAAAGATGCATAAGCCAAGAGCACGAAAGTCTGCTAGTTTGGAACATGATGTTTCGGCTTGTCTGAAGACTATGAAAAATACTAGGACGTGTGGAGCAGTTCTGCTTGCTTAGCCACCGTTCCTTCTTGGATTGTATGTATAGAAACAGGATATTGTGCCATATGTCCAGCATTGGTTCGTCCGTAAGTTGGTGGTACTTTGGGCCTGCAAAGTTTGGCAGGCTGACGGTCGTTGAAGTTCTCAGAAGGTGATAGAGGCTTTGCGAAGTTCTTTGGCGAACCAATTTGGGTCATTCCATGTCAAACGTCCCAGACGTTGCGCTCGACCCCTTCCAATTTTTAAAAAAAATTCATAGCCTTTTGCTATAATTTCTGTAGCCATGCTCTTAAATATTTTTGGCAAAAATTTTTTTTGATGACGAAGTGCGGTTTTAACTTTTAAAAACAGCATGAAACTAGGCATCACTCATTAATTGATGAAAAATCAGCTTTTTAGTGAAATACCTAACAATATTTTTTCTTAGATTTGCACGGCTTTCGACTTAAAATGTGGTTAAGCTTGTAAAGTTTTGTTTAATTTAAATATTTTTTTTAAATTAAAAAAAATTTGAAATTTTTAACATTTTTGTTATTTTATTGCAAAATACCTAAAACTCCCGGGACTTAATATAACTTTTTACCGGCTGCCCTGCAGGTATATAATCTATAAAAATAATTTAAAACCGCTCAATTAAATATCTTGCAGTAAAAAAAAATCCTGAAGTTGCAAAAAAGTGTGTTTTGACGCATAAACAGCCGTTTATTTCACCCTGAAGTGGTTCAAGTAAAAATACAAAATATGGTGGGTTTGGAAGAACAATCTATAATTTTTAATTCTGGAAGTTTAATCAAAGTTATTTTTGTTTAAAGCAAGAAAACAATTTTGAAGTTGAACTCTCGCACCACAATCCGGTGTCGCTTCTTAACGCCTCTTTGCTGCACAGCATGCCACCTGCGACGATAGCTGACACGATTAGGTCCAAAGAAAGAACAGAGTTTTCTGCCGCTTCCCCTTGTCCGTCTTTTCGGCTGCAAGGGAAGAAACAGCAGGTATCGTGTAATAATCGGAGGTGCCGCCAGCGCGTAGCAATAGCAGGCCCGTTGTGCCCTTTGTGCCCGAGCGGCAGCTCGAAACGCGATGTCTAAACGACGGGCGGCAAAAGGCCGCAAAATTACGCCGACCGGGCGGTTGAAAAGGGCCTCCCTAATGGCTGTGTGCAACTGGGTGCTTTCAACATGGGCAGCTGTGCCACGGGAAGTTGTGATGCGGTTGTTCATGAAGTGCGGGAATTCGCTAAACGAGTTTGTGCACTGGGACCGGAGCAGCGACGACGAGGATGACGGCAAAACGCCCCTTTGCGGAAGAGAGAACGTCTTCGCCGTGGGGTGCCCGCTCGGGAGGACCGCAGTCACCCGTCGAAACTAGAGAAACAAAGACAGCCGAGGTGCGTCCACTTCCCCGCTTCCCCACATCCCCGCGTGGCCATGGAAGGACCACCTGGGAAAGAGGGGCCCTCGCGACTCCTTTACATGCCCGAATGAAAATGAAATAAAAATATTAAATTGCTAATTACAACAAGTGTATCGGTTACTGAAGGAAAATTGCATTAACTAAGGTAGCTCCAAAGTCCTTTATAGTCAGTTACAGGTTAAGAAAAGTTTTCGAGGGAAGTGAAGGCTGGAGAGGAGAAGGAAGATGGAACATTGGAGAGGAGAAGAGACCTCCTCCTCTCTCCAGCGTCCTGTCTGCTTCCTCCTCCCCAGCCTTCCTTTCCCTCAAAAATTTTTCTTAACCTGTAACTGACTATAGTGACGCAGGCAGAAAATGCAAACATTTACAACTTGACTTTGCAATAACACAACCCCAGCTGGAACATCATAAATTCTCAGGCAGTGAAAGGCGATTTCTATTTTTTTATTTGACTCTATGAATTTTAGCAGCACCAGAAAGCAATCGGAGACCTCAGTGTGCCAGCACTTCATCATGTCAAATCTGTCAGGCGCTGAGCCCATGGAATTTTCCATTTATGCATAGCACAACAGCCTGGAACGACTCGAGGCTGGCGTGCAGTTCGGAAAGTCATTCTTTACAAGCACAGCAGCCAAGTGAAGTCTTACCTTGAGGGAATACTTCTGGGCAAAGTCGTTCCAGGCACTTTCATCGGGCTGCGGAAAGTAAGAATCCAACTTCTCAAGCACGAAACCAGGGGGCAGCGACTTCTCGGCGTACACAATGATCTCCTGGAAAACAGAGCCAATAAAAAGCCATAAAGATATCCAGAAGTGCTCAGTCAGGCACTTCTGGAAGGAATGCGACGAGACATGTTCAGCCCCTCTATGCACTAGTGAGTGATACGGATTGGAACTCAACATCAAAGACATTCCTGGACTGCACAAACTGTAGCTTGTGCATGGCTGCTGTCGTGATGCCAAACGTCGCAGCGACTCACCAAGTAGGAAGCAGGAGACAGCTCTCTTGCCCTCCCCCTGTCCTTGGCATAGGAGAAGTAAGACGATAAGGTGTGCATATGTCTGTGCCCCCTGTACATGGTTGGGGTGACAGGAGGGTTACAGCGTTCTATCATGTGGCTTTTATCTACAGTTCTTGTGCCTGCTTCATAGTGATCACAGATGCTCCAGAAATGTTAGTTTCGTTCCGGCTGTAATTAGTCACAGCATTGCAGTGGCGCAGCCTCCCCCCTTACCCTTTCCTCCCCTCCCCACCCTCTCCCTCCCCTCCCCTTCCCCTCCCCCCAGAATAATATACAGATGGATTTTGAGCCCCCCTCCCTCCCTCCCTCACTCTTCAAGTCATAGATATCCCAGCCACCTCAGCCTCCGCCACTATATCCGACAAGGTCAAAGTGCAGTTTCTAGCCGGGCCATGCGAACACCTACCGTTTGTCACTCATGACAGCCTCTCGTTTGAGCAATAACGGTTAAATCCCATCCAACTATTTTCCCTATTTTTGACATTCTTTCTCCCTTCCTCTTTCTCTTAAGAGCACTCTTAAGGCACGGCCACATTGGCGTCGTGGGGGCCTTTGGCGCGACGGTTGGCGCTGCCGTTTGCCGACCCGAAACCAGTTTTCGGCTTCAGCGGCGCGACGGACGGCGCCGCAAAGCCAAGCCGCTCCTTGCACGGTTCTAGCGCGCCGCCGCTCGCCGCAGAAGAGAGAGGAGCCAATGGGAGGTGGCGTAGATAGTGACGTCGCGATGCCATGGCAACGCTCAAACCGGTCGTCCGCCGCGCACCTGTCACGTTCCGAAGGACGTGTTTCGTGTCGTCTGCTATCCCTATTTACCCGCGATGCCTTCCGCAACGGAGCGGTTCCTTGAAACTGTGCGACTGTTTCCCTTTTTATATGACAAGACGCAGCCAGACTGCCTAGATAATGACGCTAAGAACAACTGCTGGGAAATTATAGAAGAGGAATTCGGAATTACAAGTGAGTTTCTCCGTGGCACTTGTTGCATGTCGTCTGTGTTGGGACGGATGTTGTGTTCATTTGGTGACACTTTCGAAAGTAGCCTTCATCTCTGGTGCGCCGGCGCGGGGCAGCAAAGCACTGACCTGTCCTTCGGTGTTTCGGTAGAACCAACTCGGCCGGACCCAAAACCTGCGCCTCCTTCCCTTCAGAGCGCGGCGACGTCCGCAAGATCAACGAGCAGGCTAGGATAATCACATTCATGCTGATCACCAGGTCATCATGGACTCCTACCATGTAGGCAGCGAGTGCGGTTTGATGCTGATATATGCGAAAGATGAGAGTCGAAACGGAAGAATCTAACGAAGAGCAGACGACGAAAGAGCGGGAAATCCGACGGGAGGCACGATCGCGAGATCCAGTGCTGTCCACGTGACGCCCGCAAAACGGAGGCCAATGTGGACTCCTCGCGTTGGGACGCCAAACAGCGGTGCCGCCCGGCGGCGCTGTTCGCCGGCGCCGGCGAACGGCGTTGGCGGCACGATTGGCGCCGTTCATGTTAGTGTGGTCAGGCCCTTATTCACCCTTTTCAGCTGACAGGAGAGGGAGATACCGATGAACAGACTGTTCTATTAAAATATTAGGAAGGAAAGCAGAAGGCTAAACCATTTGGAACTGAATAAAGTGGAAAAGACCGTAGTGTCAAACAAGGTAAAGGAGTGAACAAAAACGACACAAAGTCGTCTCGGAATGCGTTCCGCTTTTCCTTTTAATTTCTTCTATGCAACACAGAATAAAAGAATTGACCGTGGATCACAGACCCATAGCCCGGCCCCTGGGAAAGAGTAAGTCGACCAGTAGAAACATTGTCTGTGGCCCCGGTCAGACGGTGTCTACTGGCGGCTACTCGCTTTCGCGAAGAAAGCTATCGCGGCGACTGCTGCGGAACCGACGACGAAGGCTCTCACTCGGCATTAAACAGTTCACCATTAGGTGTCTACGCACTGAGTGTTTCTGCGAGGTGGCTCTTTTCCGTGCGATGTAAAAAGAAAATACAGACGTAGAAAAACGTCTGCGCTCTGCTCCGGCACTTTGCTCCGACGAAAAAAAGTTCTGAGTTAATCTTGTTCTATTTTGTCACGTCTAATGTGGTGCCCGACCTCCGCGCATAGTGGAACCTGCCGTAGTTTTCCCAGAATAGGATAAGTTTTTTCACGAAAAGTACCTGTATCTTTGCAGATACTTTTCAGCTACTTTTTCAAAAAAGTATACAAGGTATCATTACAGTTACTTCAAAAAATTTTATCGAGTAACAGTTGAAAGTTACCAAAACAAGTAACGAGTCAGAGTATTGCGATACTACCCAAGACTGCGTCCAGCTGTCGACCGGTGGTTTTCTTGCAAAAAGACAAAACAAATTTCGAGCTACAAAAATTTTTTTTTTTTTGGGTTGTCGAGCTTACTTTGAGTTGAGTTTCTATACAAATTTAGGCATGCTTAAATGCTGTTACTCTTCAAGGCTAGAACCAGTACACCAATCGAGCGTAGCTCATTCCCTACGAGAGAAAACCAAGCATGCGCCGAAGATGAAAGTAAGATGGAAGAGGCAGACACGATACGCACCAGCAGCCTTGCCCTCAGAATGAGCGGGACGAGGACCTTCTCGGAGGTGAACTTCTCCCGGGAGTACATGTCCTGGAAGACGTCCACCAGGATCTTGAGCACGGCGGGATCCCAGGTTGAGATGGTCTTGTACGTCGACGTCAGGTAGCCGTTGAAGATGTGGATCAGGTACATCAGGCAGATGTATGGAGAGCTCAGGCTGTAAACTATCGTCTGCTTGCTGCCGCGGCCACGCAGTGCTGCGACGGAACGCGAGAAAGCCAGTTTTAGCAGGAGTCGAGAGGCGCGTCCTCTCAAATTAGGATTGCTAAGGTCACCCAATCGCAAACTTATAGGGCCCCGGGCGAGAAGAACAAGCTGCCCTCTTTCATGCTGCTGAAATGAGCTTCCGCAAGACCAGACTTTGCCAGGACTCCTAATGCAATGGCTGGATAAGAGCTCTGCTCGCTGGCAATATCGGAGGCCGTCACTACATCTGTTTCTGCTGCTTGACAGCGTCCTCTTGTAGACAGCATCGGTTTTTCATTCGCAACTTTTACTGTGGTAACCACCATTTTGAAACTTTGGCACCTGATCCAGAAAGCTATACTCTGGCAGAACCCAAGTTCTCGGCAATGGATAGTTTATATATTTTTTTTTTCGAGTATGAACTTAACATCGTGTTTACCTTACCTGACATCCTATACTTTTGGCATGTAGCTCATACTCCTGGCTATAATTCGTTCCTTCCTAAAGTAGCACAACCAGTAAATAGTTCCCACCACATTTCCAAAATGCATGCAGTAGCCAGCTCCGACACTAGTACCTGAAATAGCCCATCTCCAGCATTACCACAGCACTGAAATTCTGCTAAAGTGAATGTTAGACGAAATATAGGGACTCTAACGAAACAGTTACTGTTTATTGAACTTGATTAGAGTCCCCATTTTTCGCCCAATGTCTGCTCCTAACCGGGGCAGAGAGCTAGACTTCGTTTCACCTTATGTGCGAGCGAAGGCAAAGCTAGAGGCGCGAGCACGAAAGCTCCGTGCGTTCAGGCTTTGCTCGAGCGCGCGAGCCGGGGAGAAACGCAAAAAGCGCTGGTCTCGCGCTTCTAGCTTTGGCTTCGCTCGCAGATAAAGTGAAACGAAGTAAGTTTTTCTTGAAGTCAAAGCACATGTTAAAGAGTATGTTGGTCGTACGACAGTCACGAGTCAAGCATGCTGCTAAAACAGCCTACACCAAACGACACAACCTCATGATAACGCTAAGAATTAGAGATAGCCGATTTGTGCAGGAAAACATAAGAAGCATGATAGGTTTTACAAGAATAAGCACACTTTTATGCATGTAATGAACACAGTGCAGCGCGCTTTCTTGTACTGCTTGCAGTTACAATAACTAAAATATTAATTAGCAGAACTTACGCGAAACGACCAAAAACAAGATCACCTTTGACAGCGTTTCCCATCTGATACTTCAGTGCATGTTCCAAAACAAATATCTCAACAGGCCGCATTGCTGCTTCAGCGGAGTTTTCTGTACTTGCACTAAATGAGCAACCTGTGAATCTAACCGTTCTAACTGCAGACACCAGTTGTCTAACGTCATTTACACGCGGAAATTAAACGCTTTATTTTGGTGTAGCGCGCTCGGCGAACGATGTTTGTTTGTGAATGGATTGGTTACGGATAGGCGGATAGTGTTGGCTGTTCACTGGATTGAATAAAAAAAATGCTGACTGGTGGTAGATAGACAAATAATAATAGCTTTACCCCTTGTATTTTTGGTAGCTCACGCCACCTACCCCAGAGATAGTTACATACCACAGGAGAGTAGTGTTGCCAGATCTCTAAAGCGCTTGCTTTGCCTATCGGGAGATGGCGCCACACACCAACGACTACTATAACCCATTCATATTTTAGAAGCACTAATAACATGCTTTGCGATTTCAACGCTGTCGAGCTACTGGCGCGAGCGTGGAGCTTGATCTCGTTGATCATTTTTGCACGCCTTCTCGCGCAAACAAGACCATAGATGAAGCCACGCGCTCGCGCCCAGTAGCTTTGACAGCGTTGCACGCTAAGTATGAAACAGAGTATAGAAGTAGCGCAAGGAGGCACGTGCAGCCGGGCAACGTGCAAACTAGTAATGGCCCGAATCAGCCCAACTTCCAGACTCGGCAAAGTTCGGCACATGCCAAACTTTTGAAAAAAAGTTCGGAAACAATTCGGCGAAAATTTGGCGAACGTCTGCTCACGCGCGAGAACGCAGAGGGGGGTCCGAGGGCTGTACGGGGCCGTGGACTGTAAAAAGGAAGGACGCCGTGAGGTCGTGCGGTGACCATCGTACAGCCAAAGCACTGAATAATAGAATACTCGATCCAGTGCTTTACGCACCGGTTACGTCGAAGTGCGGTTACGTCGGTTACGTCGAGGTGCGGGTAGGCGACATAGTTACTGTGTGTTAGTCATCCTTTGTGAGTGTGGTTCTCTCGCACCATGCCGCCATGACGAACGGTCACGTTTTGAAGTGCGTGCGCTTGTTTATGCTTTGGTTTTGCGCTCTCCACGCTTCGGTACTCTTCGCCTGCGGCGCTCTTTCCACGCAAACACCTCGCGACGCAAAGCGACCATCGTCAAGCATATTTCGATCGTCTGGAGTGGAGCACAGCGGCGGGACTCACTCGCGGATTTGCTAAGCCTACCCGCTTCGGCTCGAAGCCTGTCACCGGCGAAGAACCGGACGTACTGCCGCCCGACCTCCGTCCTTCAACCTCATGTGTGCTTGATTCTGCTCTGTGCTGGTGATGTACCGCTCAACCCGGGACCGTCGTCCTACTTGTCCTCGCTGCTGCAGGCCGCTCCTACGACAGCGTGGCGGCGTTACAATGCGACAGGTGCAACATCTGGATCCACAGGAAATGCGAGCAGCTTTCGCTGCCTACCTATCGGCGTCTGTCGAACTGCTCAGAACCATGGTACTGCGGAGTATGCCAGCTGCCATCGTTCGACGACAGCCTGTTCGAGGCACCGAGGCAGCCTGCACCAACGACGATCGCATCGCCTACCACAGCCGGGGACAGACCAACGGCTCCCGGTGCCACGGAAACAAAGAAAACAACCTCCTTCTGGTTCTCCAGCCTCCGGTCCGTGAAGAACAAAATGCTGGAGTTCCGGGTGCTCACTGAGTCCCGCCCCAACACCATATTCGCCTTGTGTGAGACTTGGCTGGACAACTCCATTTACGACAGCCAGCTCGTCGACCTGACACGGT
>JAZHYW010017215.1:0-12193 GCA_037355805.1 Ixodes ricinus
AGCCAAGATACAGCTGCTGAAGCCACTTGGGCAGCCGCCATCATCCATCCATGGCAGACGGCGTTTTGGCAGTTGTGGGGGCAGGCTGCCATCAAAATAGCGGGGTGATATTCCGTGATTGGATTGTAAGATTGTTTGAGGAAACATGTTTTCGAAACCCGGTGTGAACGGTAGCCCGGTCTTTGAGGACCCGGTAAAAGTTTCAAGAAATCGCACAGCATCGGGGAAAAGCAGCACAGCACACATCGAAAGAAGCATCGAAAGCAGACGCCGCTACGGAATCTGCTTCGATGCGGAGCTGCGCTGCTTTTCCCGGTGCTGCGCTTTCATAGAACTTTCGCCGGGTCCTCAAAGATCGAGGCGTACTGCTCACGCCCGGATTTCAAGAGTCTGCTTTGTCGAACAACTCCAATCAAGGACGAAATATCACCCACGGTACAGTGTACTAGATCCACGGCTTTTTTATGGCAGCCTGCCGCCATTGCGCTCGTCCGATATATTACAATGATGGCTAGAGATGATATAACTCTACCTAAAGATGGCCGCCAGTGACCGCATTCCGGTCCATAGGCGGAGCTGGCCAAACGTGATCCAGCAAATAGACATAGAGATCAGTGCTCTAGCTCAGTCCTGCGCTGTGCCGCCATGATCTTCCCAAGGGCTGCACGTTGCACGTGCCCCGTGCATCGACGAACCTTACGCTACTTTTTGAAACATGAAGGGGCTTAGTTCATTCTAGCCCGGCCACTGCTCTTCAAACTGCTGAACGAGGCAATGTCCACTCACACAGGGATGTTTGCTTATGTTTTCCTACGTTGCGTTATAACTAGGTCTGGGCACTTGATCTAGTAACCTACCGATGAATCAATTAATGATTTAATCGCGATTAAACTTTCAACCAGTCTGTCTATGCTGGAAAAAGCGGTGGAGAAACTGCATCGTGACGTCGCCGGTGGGAGGAGCCTAATCTCCATCGCCAACAAACTACATCGGAATAGAACTGCATCGTGACGTGTCCGGTGACGTCGCCGAACAGTGACGATTGAGTTGAAACTACATCGTTTTTGTTTTCCCTACAGGGAATTTCGGAGAATCGCCGAGTGGGCTAGCGCACACCAGTGACTTTAGCGCACACCAGTCTATCTATGCTGGAACGCAAACTCAATGATGTAGAAAACTGCATCGGGCACTGACTGGCTCTTCTCTCGGGTCACGTGACATGACGTTGAAATGTAGATTTTCCCTATGCAGTCCGAGCTATGCTCGTAAAATGATGCAGTTGGCGGTGACGTCAAAATGTCGTCACGATGCACTTTGACGATGCAGTTAACTGAGTGGTCGAGACGAAGCCAGAGATCAAACTGCATCGTAAAAGATGGCGACCCTAACATATGCATCTCTACAGTTGGGTTCGCCAGCGGATCGAGTTTTTAGAGATCACCGGGATGCTGTTGAGACGAGTGATGCGAGGTTTGTGGGCGAATACCCGCTGACCAAAGGGGTGACTCGCTGGCTGTGCGACCAGCTTCGCGGAAAGTTCCAGCGGCGTCGTGAAGGGCCCCGTGTGCTGACGGTTGAACAACAAGTCCTCGCAACTCTACGCCTTTACGCCGCTGGCGGCTTCCAGGGAACCGTCAGGAGCGACGAAAACATTGCTGTTCACCAGTGCTCTGTGAGTCGCGTACTTGGTGATGTCACCAACACTATCATCGATTGCCTCGGATCGAAGTGGCTGTGTTTCCAACAAACTCAAGCAGAGAAGGCGCTCACAAAAAGGAAGTTTTTCGAACGATGCAAGTTCAGCGGCGTGATCGATAAATATTCTAAATACTCTTACACGATTCAACACGATTGGGTTTTCATTTGAGTGCACCCCATATAAGCGATTTGGCTGAGCGAAAAGCAAAGCAATCAACGGTAACAGGCTTAAATTGAGCTAGTTCGTTCATACTTCAGGTAGAGAGAGATAGATATACTTTATTTTAAAGCAACTACTTCAGGTAAGGCCAGCTGAACTAGAATAAACATACACATAAAGAAAAGACCATACACACCGTGGGACTATACTTCGTTTCAGCTTGGGTCCAGACGCAGCCGATGCTACGAGCGCGAGCGTGTGGCCCTGAACAGTGCTTGCATTGCACGAGCGCGCGTGCTTGGCAGGGACGCTGAAAGCCCGGAGCTCGCGCTTGTAGCATCGCCTGCGTCTGGACCCAAGCTGAAACGAAGTATAACGACTGATTTTCTTTTTCCTCCTCTTCTACTACGAACCCAACTTGAGGAAAATATTCTCTTTTCTTCTTTTTTGCTTCCTACTTCACCGAAAATTTAACCCCTGATAGAACATTTTTTCTTTCTCGTGCAGCACGAGAGAAGTTGCACTAACGCAGTCAAACATAGTCAAAAAGTAAAATTTGTCGTTAGTTGTTTATACAGCAGGAGGTTAGTCTGCCTGAACATGGCGACATTGTTACCCACTGTAGATAAGCAATTCAGCCAGTGCAGTACGACTGCTAGCCCGGGGTCTTTAACGTGCATCACGCAGTAGTGATAAACGACCACACGCCGGTACGATGCTCATTCAGATCGAAACGGGCGGGGGCGGGAATTGAACCCAGGATACCTGGGTTCTGCAGCGCGAGCTTTCGCTCCACGTGCTCTGAGCTGGTGTGCGCTAGCCCACTCGGCGATTCTTCGAAATTCCCTGTAGGGAAAAAAAGAACGATGTAGTTTCAACTCAATCGCCACTCTTCGGCGACGTCACCGGACACGTCACGGTGCAGTTCTCTTCCGATGTAGTTTGTTGGCAATGGAGATAGGCTCCTCCCTCCGGCGACGTCACGATGCAGTTTCTCCACCGCTTTTTCCAGCATAGACAGACAGCTCGGAGCACGTGGAGCGTGCAGAAACCTCCTACTGTATAACCAACTAACGACAAATTTTACTTTTTGACTATGACTGCGTTAGTGCAACTTCTCTCGTGCTGCACGAGAAAGAAAAAATATTCCATCGGGGGTTAAATTTTTGGTGAAGTAGGAAGCAAAAAAGAAGAAAAGAGAATATTTCCCTCAAGTTGGGTTCGTAGAAGAGGAGGAAAAAGAAAATCAGTTGTTAGTCCCACGGTGTGTATGGTCTTTTCTTTATGTGTATGTTTATTCTAGTTCAGCTAGCCTTACCTGAAGTAGTTGCTTTAAAATAAAGTATATCTATCTCTCTCTACCTGAAGTATGAACGAACTAGCTCAATTTAAGCCTGTTACCGTTGCTTGGCTTTTCGCTCAGCCAAATCGCTTATATGGGGTCCACTCAAATGAAAACACAATCGTGTTGAATCGTGTAAGAGTATTTATAATATTTATCGATCACGCCGCTGAACTTGCATCGCTTGAAGAACTTCCTTTTGTGAGCGCCTTCTCTGCTTGAGTTTGCTGGAAACACAGCCACTTCGATCCGAGGCAATCGATGATAGCGTTGGTGACATCAACAAGTACGCGACTCACAGAGCACTGGTGAACACCAATGTTTTCGTCGCTCCCGACGGTTCCCTGGAAGCTGCCAGTGGCGTTGAAGCGTAGAGCTGCGAGGACTTGTTCGACCGTCAGCACACGGGGCCCTTCGCGACGCCGTTGGAGCTTTCCGCGAAGCTGGTCGCAGAGCCAGCGAGTCACCCCTTTGGTCAGCCGCTATTCGCCCAAAAACCTCGCATCGCTCGTCTCGAAAGCATCCCGGTGATCTCTAAAAACTCGACCCGCTGGCGACCCCAACAGTAGAGATGCATATGTTAGTGTCGCCATCTTTTACGATGCAGATTGATCTCCGGCTTCGTCTCGACCCCTCAGCTAACTGCATCGCCAAAGTGCACCGTGACGACATTTTGACGTCACCGCCAACTGCATCATTTTACGAGCATAGCTCGAACTGCATAGGGAAAAACTACATTTCAACGTCATGTCACGTGACCCGAGAGAATAGCCAATCAGCGCCCGATGCAGTTTTCTGCATCATGTAGTTTGCGTTCCAGCATAGATAGACAGTTAATCCGTTAAATTTTGCCAAAGGAAAAATTAAAAATTTAACGCTTTCACCACGCACGTGTACGAGTACACCTGTATGAAAGCAAACTTTAGGTAAAATTTTGTCCTAAAGTAAACTGTAGGGGCGAGATGTGTCACTCGAAAGAAGTGGAGAAGGTTATATGTGCCCTCAGCCTCTTCAACGCCATGAGATTGTCCGTTTAGCGCAGCTGAACCTATAGGCCTATTGCTAAATTACGCAACCATCAAGGAGAATGCAGGGAATGGTGTTCCACGCGCCGCACGTGCTGGCGTCTGCAGCAGTAACTGTCCCAACGTTGAACTGTCCTAAAGAAAAGGCCTAAAACAAATGGCATCTTGCACGCGCGTTCGTCAACGCTTTAGTTTGGTTTTTACTTCGAATCTTTTATACGGGGAAGGCGTGGGCGTGTGGCCCGTGGAACACCAATCCCAGCATTCTCCTTCATGCTTGGGTAATATAGCAATAGGTCAATTGATTAATTATTCGATTAAAATTGACGCCCAGTCCTAGTTATCACCTAGTCCGCAGGACATCTGTGCTTCATATGTCGCATGCAAATCTATACTTCGTTTCACTTTATCTGCGAGCGAAGCCAAAGCTAGAAGCGCGAGACCAGCGCTTTTTGCGTTTCTCCCCAGCTTGCGCGCTCGAGCAAAGCCTGAACGCACGGCTTCCGTGCTCGCGCTTCCAGCTTTGCCTTCGCTCGCACATAAGGTGAAACAAAGTATACTCTTTGAACTGGATTCCACGCCTCATTCGAACCACGAGTGTCTCGTAAACTTTCAACTTTGCACGTGTTCTCGCGCAACGAAACCATAAATGAAGCCACGCGCCCGCGCCAATAACGGAGTATACATCTTTCCATAAAAGCGTACGAGGGCGCGTTCATTGCTGTGTTTGTGCAATTTGCTTCCAAGGGCCGCTCGAGACACAGGTCTCGTGCACTGGCGCATTTGACGCTACTTGCAAGACAAACGCAAACACATCGAGGGGCTTCATGCCTCTGGCCACCGCGCAAGACACGTGCCACGGGAGGGTGCTCCGCCACCATTCGTTTCCAAGCGAAGGGCCGCTCATTTCAGTGCTGCGCATCCATTTAATAATAATAATGCATTGTATTTCCATCAATGATACATCAATGGAGGAGACCATGGAAAAAGTCTGTGTCGAGACAGCTTGACGAGCCCATGGCCCCCTTATTGTCAATGAAATTCAACTAAGGATCTCTCGAGACACGGGCCTCGCGCTCTGTTGTGTTTTACGCTACTTGGAAAACAAACGCAAACACATCCAGGGGCTTTAGGCAGATGTAAATCCCCTTGATAAAGGCTTTTTTTATATTTTTGGTCAAATACCGCCAATCATTGGGGTGGAAACACACCAGACACGTGCCACGACACGAGCGGCCATTCGCTCCAAAGCGCCGCTCAATTCAGCGCTGCGCCGCCATTACCTTCCAAGGGCCGCACCAGACACGGGCCTTGCGCACTGGCGCATTTGACGTTACTTGCAAGACAAACGTAAACAGATTGAGCGGCTTTAGTAGTGTGAACATAGCATTAGCTAAACTTCGTTTCACCTTATGTTGTACCGCGGTGAAAGCTAAAAGCGCGAGCTCATAGCGTTGGCAGCCGCTCTTAAGTCACGAGAGCTTGTGCCGCCGAGATATGCCCCAGAGCAAGGAGCTCGCGCTGTAGCCTTTCCTGCGGTACATCATAAGGTGAAACAGAGTATAGAATAAACGGATGTCCACCTGCTTCGATCGTGATCGCGATCATGAGCAGATTAGGGAGCGGCTTGCACGAGAAGCTGGCGCGAGAGGCACTCCGGCACCTCGTCACTTCGTCACAAAAATGCGTCCCAATTCGACACGCTCGCGCGTCGAATTGCGAAACGCGCGATAATTAATATCAACGTCATCAAAAGTTTCAAATACTAATAATTCACATCGACATCATTGAGATCACATTCATTAACATACAATGCCAGCGTTACTGCAAAATTCTCAATTTCTGTTGCATTCAAACAGAAAAATATATATATATAAAGATACATGTAAGACGCTGGTATATTTTTTCAACGTCAAATTATCAATAGACTTATTTAATATTGAAAAAATAAATATCAAAAGCACTATAGAAAGCACTTAAAAATCTGCTACCCACTCGCCTAACAAATTTTAAGTTTAGTTTACTGGGGCTAAAAATAAACTTTTATTCTTTTCTTGAACATGCATAATCTTCGACCTCGGCGTACTATTTCAACATTATTGAGGTGGTTATTTATAAGGTCAGATAATTGGTAATCAAGTTTAATCAAACTACCATCCAAATGATGAGTTATATTGAGCGCCCTTCTGAACACCCGTCTTGAAAAAAAATCTGCTATTGCTTGTTTTATTATAGATCAAAATGCACAAACACACATACTAAAAGCGCAAGGCCATGGCGCATGGTTTGCGCTTGATTGCTTTGACCGAGGACAAAAACGCGCTATAAGACGTTGAGCTCCGTGACATAGTGTTTTCTGACTCTGCTTGATTGGCCTCATTTAACTGTTATGTCGGTTGCGCTCTGACTTACAGCAAAATGAATTTAAACGTTTATGTCGCGCAAAAGCTCTCTCATTCACGAAATGCTGACAAGGCATGTCTTATATCTGTTCTTTAAGGTTTGATAACATTCTTCACTGATTAATTGACTATATTTTTAATTCTTGAATAGTTAAAACGATAGCTCCTGGCTTGTGAGCCTCTAACGAAATCGCTTTGCCAATCCTGCAGCGCGGAACAAAGCCAGTATCAAAGAACAAATTTTGCCCAGCTAGGCACTCTCGATCGGGTCGATGAGCTAGCTGGGCTCCGCTTCTGTGCGAACTGGGCACTTCTAGCACCACTGGCACGTTTGCTGGCATTTGTGTCAGCGGGAGCACGCGCTGAGCGCTGAACGTGCACGGGCGTGCAGCAGAAAGGAGGAAATTAAGAGCAGAGGAGGAACATCACTGTCACGAGCTTGTTTTCTGGCCACATGGATGAGTGCCGCCATCTAGTGGTTGAACTAATGGCTTGTTCAAGATGGCCGCCGTGGGACCGCCGCCTTAATAGGCGGTTCTGCCTTCTAAAACTGAAGATACTCATTCACTGATACTTCCCTTAACGCCATCGCACCAAAAAGTAGCTTCCCTGAAAACCGCTTGAGTCCCCCTTTAAGACAGAACCACCAAATATAATAAGTCTAGCTGGGTCATCGAAGGCGCACACTAAATACTAAAAATAGACAGAAAATGTGATAACCATTTTTTGTGGCCTCTAAGATGCTGCAAATACGTTGCTTAAAAAAATTTAAGTCACGTGACTTCCGGTAACTTTCTCCTCCTCTATTTCTTCTTCCTCCCCAGGGCCCACTCCATGTTGTATAAACCTGAGACTGAGCAGAAATGAACACATAAGTCGAAGGAACAAAAAAGTACCGGATGACGTCTTCTGTTCCTTCGACTTGTATTCATTTCTGCTTCAAGTCTCAGGTTTATTCAACATGGTTAACATTCACCAGCTCGCCTGCACCCTTACTATATTATCCCCAGTAAAGTTTCGGTTTCAAACATTTGCGTTTTTTTAAGTTTATTGAAATATACGTGACGTTGTAGTAAAATATTAAATGGGTAGTCTTCCGACACCATATTAAAGCGCCTGAAAAAATTGAGGGTATTAGTGTTTTTTTTTAAATAGGGACACTGTTGCAGCAAAAGGTGTAACTGAGAAAAATGCGTTCAAACATTTAACTCCCTTACTTTGTTACTGCCTCACAATGTGTTGAAAATATTTTACATCAACGTAAGTATTTGACGTATGGTTATCAAATTTAGTGTGAGGGTGTATAATTAGCTTCTAAAACCAAAACACCTCAAAATTAAAAAAATAATAATCAAAAAATAAACATTTTGGCTTATGTTCTTTGAGGGTGAATGCACTATAGGTAGTGTTTTTGACACATAGTTGAGCCGGCAGTTGACTCCAGTTTGCTAAAGTTCTGCTTTAACTTGCAAAACTTTTTGAGGCTCTGAGCAGTTGGGAAAACCTTTCAGCGGGGGGATGCAGAACTCCGATTTGGAGGGGAGGGGCGGGAAAATCTAAAGTAGCATAACAGGAATCCGGTTGCGCCTTTTGTTTTAGCCGCCGCAGAACCACACTGCGCCGACGGCCCCTAAATGTGCGCCGCTGCGCCGACTTATTGGCTCCAAGCCGGGCTTTGAAACCGCCGCCGCGGACTTTAGTCTCGGTTGAAGCGAAGGAGTGGTTCTCCAGAGGCCTTCATGCGGATAGGCTCAGTTCAAGTCAAGTGCCTGCTAGTGCGACCTACCCTATTTTGAACCCTCGTGCCCTGAGTACCGATCCCTTCTACCTCGCTGGCAGGCCGGTAGTTGGTTTTATTTCGGGGGATCCACCCATGTCAACTTGCCCTCCGAGAAAGGGGGGGGGGGGTCGACTTTGTTGGGGGGGGGGGGGCAGGTTCCCAAATTTCCTTGGCCACAAGTAAAGCTTGAGCACTATATCGGAAAATTTGAAGCATCCATGAATGCATATTGAAACACTCGCTATTTGTCAGTCCGCAGGAACGGACCTTGTATAGATAAGAGGTTCTTGGGCTCTCAAAAAGAAGTTCCTCGGCTTTTAGGGATATGCTTATAGTACTGGTATTGTCATTTGAGGTGCTAATGTAGTGAAAGTTTTCCGAAGTGATTTCGCACCTCGCCATAGGTTATGCTTTCAGGTAACCCGTAATCGTCTTCTGCCGGGTTCGGCCGATGCTTCCGTCGGAGGAGAGGAGGGCGAACGTCCGAGCCGCATCTCGTTCCCATGGACGAGATGACTGTGGAGCTGGTCAAGCCCGACACGGAGGTGAGTGCACCACTGCTCTATTGCAGTGCAGTCTTTGGAATACACAATTGTTAATGTGGACAATCTACCAGTGAACGTAGAGGGGAAGAGGGAGCTTGCACTGGTTGGGGTGTGCGAATAAAGATGGCGCAGCTCGGTAATGAAGCTATGAAATGCCAGAATCAAAATGGCGAAGAGGAATCTCTATGTCGATCAACTCGCTGCGCTTTGCCACAATGGTACATACTTCTTTGAGGTTACGTCTCTCTAGGGTTTCACAAAGTCGCGTCATGCCGAGTGCCTTGTGTGCAATGTCCTTCAAGATGTAGATGCCAGGGCTGTGCTAAGCTAAAAAGTGGTAAAACAAGTGAGTAAATTCTTGGTTTCTCACCGTTTTGAAATTCAGTTTTAAACTCCTTAAATCTTTTCCAAGTAAGATGTGTCGAACATTGTGGCAAATCGTTCAGTCTTCAGCGTGATCGACTGTGCTGCACTAATTGAAAAACTGTTCTCTATTGCAATGACATGATATGTTTTATTAAATGTGTTGACATTAATTAGCCCTACTAACTAGGCACCAGTGTTTAAAGTTAGCGTCCACATTTTCGAAGATGTAATTGCCAGTGCTAATATAGCCGGGGCACTGAAAAGTAAAAATGGGTAGACTGCAAGCCTTGTAGGAGATCGTTCCATCATGTGTTCTTTACCGTCTTCCTCTTCTGTTTGTAGGTGAACCAGTGTGACATTGGTGCCGCGCATCGGACAGTGCAGGCCTCTTCCCATTGATGGCCTGCTGCCCTTTTTATCTTTTTTAATCTTTTTGTTGAACGACTGGACAATGCCCAAAGAATGATCTTTTATTTAGCACTTGAGAATGATGACAAGGGTTGACATTTTGCCCCCCCCCCCCCCCCATTTTTTTACAAGTGTATTTCTTTGTTCAGTGCATGTACAGTGCGCCGCAATATGAAAAACCCACTCGGAGCGCTCGGCAACGCGCTCAGAGTGGGTCTTTCATATTGCGGCGCACTGTCCATACTGGCAGTTTATGTATAGTATATTTTTATGGATTTTATGGAGTGTTATGTACTGTAACCTCATGTACATACTAAGATGTGTCGGGATTTTTCAAGCTACTGATTTTATTTGACTTGGTGACATTCTTAGTTTTACAAGGCCAGTGTTGGGCACTTTTTCTGCAGACGACATCTTGAACAGATGGCACAGTGCTTGCTGTTTATCGCGAGACCTGCAGACACCTGCAAGATTATTACCCTTTTGCTTTGTTTTGGGACGGTGTATGGGGCAAAAAGTTAAGAAAAGTGCTCATTGCTTTGCCATGAGATGTTCTTCTCAGCAAGACTATCCCAAGGTGTTACAACCTTGATAAGACTGTTTTATTGCAGCCAAATGACACTGTCAATAAGTAAATGTCACCCCCCCCTCCCCTCCAAAGTCTGATCAAAATGATGCACCCTGCTTGTGGAACTAACAGACGTTGCAAGGTGCAAACGCTAACCACTAATTTGAATATGTTTTAAAGGGTAGGGAAACGAAATTCCAGCGCTCATTTTCTAGCTTGAATGCGTTGCATGTTGCACCCTAACCTCAAAAACACCAGTCTTTCGTTGAAAGGCACAAGAAAACTAATTTTAAAGCTGAATAAACGAACTTTCAATGTGCACCTGGTGGATGCATGCGGAGCCTATTTGGGAGGTAATCTAGCAACGTCGGGGAACTTGCTACGTAGTCGTGACGTAGCAGATTCCTTCGGAGCAGCGCCGCTCTTCGGCATTTCAACATTTTCCTTATTGGCTTTCCTCCTCAACTCACAAATCGCGCATTGTACCAAACGGTCCAAGAAGACGGAAAGGAAGGACTCCCTCTTCTCTGACCCTCGTTCGTGCAACCGGACGCAGTCATTCTCCCCTAGAAGATTAGCCCGTCGCTCAAAACTCGAACAAAAGTGCTTTCCCCACCCCGTTCAGCCCTAAGCTGACAGTGCTGTGGAAGCTACGTGCTCCTTGGGCCAGCCACACGCTCGTCACCCCACGGGTACTTCGAACGGATCGGTTGTAACGCGTTGACGCTATTGGAGAGTTTTCGTAGATCGTTTCCGCCTCTCCCGCAAACGCTCTCCGCAACCCGCTACGAGATCCGGGTTTCTTCAGCCAAGGCCATCGGCGCGCAGGCGCAGTAGCGGCTTCTTCGTTGCGGAGAGCTTAGCGGAGGGAGAACGCGGTCTACGAAAACTCCCTATTGACACCACCACAACGCTGACAACGCCACCAAGGGCAAGGCTCATAGCCACGCCAGCCTTGCGACGTCACGAATGCGGGGAATCTTTTCTTTCTGTTTTTGTTAGCGTCGGATATCCCATGACGCATCGCGCTCTCCGTTCGCTTCTCTTCGAGCGCTTGCTCGAGTGCACCGTTTGGAACGAAAAATATAGCCAGTCGTTCAAAATACAAACGTGCGATTATCATTTACGGTTATTATCCGTCATGCTTGACTCATTTCCGAACGAAATTTGAATATTTCAATTTTTGTTTCCGTACCCCTTTAATGGAGTTTGTAGAGACACGTGCCAACCCCCAAAACAATTGTCCTTCAAGATTGGGTCGTCGCACTCTCGCAGGATCTCGACAGTGACAGCAATGTAACAACATGCATTGAGAGAATGCTGCACATGTCGGCCAGGTGTTTCTTTTGGGGTAAACTGTATAGATTAGTACTTCGTTCATGTGGTTCATTTATATTGTGTAGAACCTTTGGGATTTACATATCAAACTTGTTTACAAAACGCGTCAGAAGTGAGCATTGCGAATTATTATATATTTGTTGTAAAACTAATTCAGCTCCTTTATTAAAAAAATAAAAAGAAACTAATAATGCCGTTTAATACGTTAGAGGCCGACGTACACTTCGCGATTTACTTTTTGCCCGCCTCCTCCTTTCCTATATCCTCTCCACTTTTTGCCTTGCCCCAACTTGGCTCCCCTCGCAGCTTAGGAGAGGGGGAGCGCTAAGAGGATTATCTTCCCTGCAGAAAACAGGTTGTACGTCGGCCTTTACGAGACTATAAAACACTAATTCAAGTACGTGATATTTTAGTGAATAATACGCCACCTCCATCCTCTGTATTTATACAATCGGGTAGACATGAGAAACGTTATAGTAAATAATTTTATTACTCCACCCTATAACAACGCATATCGCAAGCGGTTAATACCGTATGCGGGTACAAAACTTAAGAGCTCAT
>JAZHYW010017216.1:0-54152 GCA_037355805.1 Ixodes ricinus
CGTCGTCACCGACGAGAGGCGTTCAACTCCGCACCAACGCTACCGCTATTTTCTTTCTTTTCTAGTTTGGGTTTACCTTTACCGGCGTGGTTATCCATTCGTGCGCGTCTGTGCCTGCACTTCGCACCTCTTCGACACAAAACGAGCATTTAGGTGGCTGAGTCGGCTGAGTGGCACAATTATTACGATTGTTATCGAACTGAGAAGCAGGGACGTAGGAAGACCTGTGAACCGCAGGCCAGCCAGGCCAGCTGTTTGTAAATCAATAGCTACAGGACTACTCGACACTTAGCTTATTGAATCCAGCGGCAGCTTGCGCCACCTAGGAAGTGTAGTAGTAACCGCTAGGTGGCACCAAAAAAATGTACTTATGTACGAACTCGCGCTATTCAACTGCCTACACCAACACATACACACACACACACATCACCAAGATACCGAACACTACTACAGGCACATACATGTCAGCAGTACAACAAAGCACAGACAACTCCAACACAACACATCCGCGACTCTCTACTCTATCTACCCCACCGACCCGAATCGTATATATGCCCTACCACATTCTGACAAGGATTAGGCAAGTGACTGCTACTGTTTACTAGATGAATACAAAAAGTGTTTACAAGTATTATTGGTATACTAGTGGTCTATGTCTTTAAATTGGCAAGCTAGACACCTCTCTTAGTCTAGCGCTTCGAAGGGCAACATGATGTGAAAGCAATCGGCTAAAGTAACGCCACACGGCATGCCCCCGATCAGTTTCGGTTTCAGATTCACGCAGTGATAAACTTACTCAAGCCATGCTGCCTCACGCTCGTTCCGCGCGTGCAATAGCAGCAAAAGTTACAACAATATCTGCATTCCTGGACACTAATCGGCTAAAGGTAACATAATTCGTAGTCTTGTGTTGTTCAACTCGTTCTTCTCCCCCCCCTAATTGTCGCGGGCAAACGCTGGCGGCGTGCTTTCCCGTGTTGGTCGAGTGACCTCGCTCTACTCGCTTTACTTTAAAAACCCCAAATTAAACTTATGTAAAAAAAAACGTATTGGGGTACAATTTATATATATATAAAAAATAGCGTAACCGAGATTTTTTTAATTTTTTATGTGCTGCATTTGGAGGACATATACACCCCTATGTAATTATTTTAAATCTTTTATTTTTGTGATGACATCAAAAGGTTGGCACTTCCCAAGCATGGGGACACTTCATAAACAATGTGTCATTACAACCAAAACTATACTGTTTATATATATAAAGTGGCTATAATGGAGACGAAGTGTTCAGGTGGCAATTATTTGTATTCTTTTATTTACCAAACCTGAATACAATTTTATATTGAAAATATTTTCCTTTAAAAAATAATTAAACGTTTTAAAACAACCGTGTAGGTATTTCTGAGTCATTGTTCAAATGGAAATCTGAAAATAAGTATTTTTCCAGCACTGGTCTATCAAACTATAATAATTATAGTAACTATACTTTCTGAAGCCAGAAACAACCTTGCACCCTTCTTATTGGCTGCCACCTTTGAATATGAACCAATAAACTTACATGAAAACAGGAAACATTTAACCAAAAACAATGTTATGTATGCATTACAAACATTAAATAATCAAAATATGTACACCAGTCATTTCACCATTCTAAAAAAAAATCTGAAAATATGTATAACACAAAAAGGGATATGATTTGCACCAAGCAAGATACTGGGCCATAGAACCAAAGTTTCAACAATAAAAAAATATGAGGGGGTACCCAAAAAGTAACTGGAATGAATTTCAAGAGAAGAGGCCAGGCGTTCGTAGTACCAGCATCCGCCTCTAGCAGCGCTAAGCGGCATCCTTCCCAAGTGTAAGATATGCGCCTGCTAGGCGCGACTGCGAGCGTACCTTCGCGTCAATGGAAGAAGACGACGAGTGACAAGGTTTGTGAGTGCTCGTGCTCGTGCAGTTCTGACCGCAGATCGAACCGCCAGTCCATCATGTACTGTCCCGAACCTGACCTGTATATATGTACATAGCTTCAATGTAATTAAATGTACATAACAAATTTGGCGACGAGGAGGCAGAATAAGCGGGCACAGCACAGCGACGAACCCATGGCTGCGTTCATCGCGGACTTACGCCGTATTGCAGTTACCTGCAACTTCGGAGACGCCCTCGACAGCAGTTTGCGCGACCAGATTGTCTGTGGAGTTAAAGATGAGGCCTTGCAACGACGTCTGCTGAGCGAAGCCGAGCTTACGTTGGCTCAAGCGGAGAAGTTGGCAATAGCAGCGGAATGTGCGAAGAACAATGCCATGGAGATTAGGACTACGCCTAAGGACGTCAGCCAAATCCACAGCGTGGCTAAAGATGGACCGGGACCGTCACCACCTGCACAACATCATGCGAAGCCTAAAACCAATCAAGCGACTTCCGTGTGCTATCGATGCAACGGGGCACACTCTCCACAGGATTGCCACTACAAGAACGCCACATGCCTGTTCTGTGGCCGCAAGGGGCATATTGTCAAAGCCTGTCTTCAAAAGAAGGCTAAGAAAAGTCCTTCAAGAGCAAGACGGGGGAAGGCGCAAGCTGATCTTTTAGACGGCGATACCACCAAGACGTACGAGCTGTACAACCTCTCGTCCAACGAACCTGCTATCCTCGTAGACGTCGACATCGACGGACAGCCAACAGCGATGGAGGTTGACTCAGGATGCATGTTCTCTGTCATAAGCAGGAGAACAATGGCACGACTTCATATTCCAAATCAGAGGCTGAAACCATCTACTGTTGCGCTACGCACATATACGAAGGAGCCTGTTATCGTCCTAGGAAGAGTACTCGTGGAGGTTAAACACAAAGAAAGGTCGGCAACTCTGCCACTTCTGGTGGTCAAGGGAGAGTACGCAAGCCTTCTTGGACGAAACTGGTTCAAGCATCTAGGAATCGGCCTCACAGGTGTCCAACTCAGGAACACCCAGGAGGGTAGCGGATTCCTGGAGTAGTTCAAGGAAATCTTCGACGCTGGTCTGGGAAAGAGTCGGGGACCACCCATCCGTGTGGAGGTCGACAGATCTGCTGCACCTAAGTTCTGCAAGTCAAGGCAAGTTCCCTATGCGATGCGTCCGAAGGTGGAGCAAGAACTAGAAAAGTTGGTCCAGCAGGGAATCCTTGAACCTGTAAAACACTCAAATTGGGCTACACCGATAGTCCCAATCCTGAAAAAGAGTGGTGAATTGCGGATTTGCGGTGACTATAAAAGTACCGTAAACAAGGCAGTGAAGTGGGAATCTTACCCATTGCCCACGCCTGAGCAACTCCTGAGCAACTTAGCGGGTTGCCGTCACTTTACACAGCTTGACCTTGCACAGGCCTACCAGCAGTTGACCGTCGATGATGAGTCAGCAAAGCTTTTCACCATCACGACGCACAAGGGACTTTTCAAGGTTAACCGTCTTCCATTTGGAGTATCCGTCGCCGTAGCGATCTTCCAGCGTTATATGGAGGAGTTACTTGCCGGAATTGAAGGAGTACTAATTTTTTTGGATGACGTCCTTATCGGCGGAGAATCCAAAGAACAGCACGATAGACGCCTGCGAGCTGTGCTGCAGCGATTCAAAAAAGACGGGTTACGCCTTAACAAAGCAAAATGTACGTTCAACACAATGCAAGTCGTGTTTTGGGGATTCAGGATTGACAAGGACGGGGTACGACCAACTGAAGACAAGGTCAAGGCCATTCATGAAGCTCCAGAGCCCAAGAACAAACAGGAACTACAGTCATTCCTGGGCTTGCTTAACTTCTACCATCGTTTCCTCAAGGGAGCTGCTCACACCTTGGAGCCGTTGCACAGACTGCTGGATAAGGGGGCGAGCTGGACATGGACCGTCCTCGAAGCTGAGGCTTATCGCAAGGCGAAAGAACTGCTCAAGTCAACGGCAGTTCTGACTCACTACGATATCAGCAAGCCTTTAGTATTGACCTGCGATGCTTCGCCTTATGGTCTTGGAGCTGTCTTGAGTCACGTGGCCGACTCTGGGCAAGAGTCACCAATAGCTTACGGGTCCAGAACCCTAAGCAAGGCTGAGCGAAATTACTCACAAACCTTGTCACTCGTCGTCTTCTTCCATTGACGCGAAGGTACGCTCGCAGTTGCGCCTAGCAGGCGCATATCTTACACCAAGTCAGTTTGCCGACCGGTGTCGTCTGCTAAGGATCTAGCGGCATGTTGTGAATTTTTCCCCAAGCGCTTCGAAATCATTTTTCGTTTTTTGCAATGTCCTTTCAAGACTTTTCATACGAGCTAACAGAAAAAAGTCACATGGGGCGAGCGAGGTCCTGAGAATACGGGAGGTGGAGAAGCGGTGTCATGGCCATTTTGCTAAAAAGATTGTTGCACTGACAGGGCAGTGTGTGCTGGGGCATTGTTGTAATGGGACTATCATTCCCCCTTTCCCTCACATCGGGGTATTTCTGCCTTCCTGAGTTTCGCAAGTGTCGCAAAATTCCCAGGTAAAACACCTGATTAACAGATTCACCAACAGGAACAAACTCTGAGTGAACAATGCCCAAATGTTTCAATGTTTTCATCAGTTGAGGAGGTTGAGGGCCGCCCTGAACGAGGTTGGTCGTCAATCAATAATTCACTGGCCTTAAAGCGACAAAAGCGCTCATAGACATGAGATTTCTTATTGGCATCTTCTTTGCAAGCTCTCTGAGACATTACAAGTTTCCGGCAGTTTTTCCCAAAACAAAATTTCACGGCCGCATGCTGTTCCTTGATATCAGACGTTGCAAAAAAAAAAAACGATTTTGAAGCGCTTGGAAAAAAACATTTATAGCAGACAATGCCAGCCGGCAAACTAACTCGGAAGGGGTGCTGCTAAGCGCTGGTAGCTGAGGAAGCTGGTACTATAAACGGCCCGCCTTTCAGAAATTCATTCCGGTTACTTTTGCATCCACCCTGGTATGATTCACTGTGCCAAAAGCTTTCGATATATGCAATGTTTAAAAAAAAAAGATGGCAACCAGTCAAATAGGCTCAATAGACCTTATGCAAAATTGCTTGGTGATCTGACAACACTGAGAGCGTCGCCATTTTTATGTTGGCAAGCGTCGTCGGTACCAAAGCACAGTGGAGGCATCGGAGAGAGCCGTACGGGCAGTGTGCGATAGCACAGCAGCTGTGTTTTCCGCCTTCTGACCATGAAATGTGGACGAACAGTTTAAATAACCTACCGCGACTGTCTGATGGAACTCTAGGAGGCCTCTGCATGCTGGCAACAACCTCGTCGAAGCACTGCAGCAAGTCCTACGCCTTCACTGTGGAAGCTTACACACTGCAGGTTGTCGCCAGCGTGTGCATAGGCCTCCGAAAGTTTCGTCAGACAGTTGCAGTAAGTTGTTTAAACTGTTTGTCCACGTTCCATGGTCGGAAGGCGAAAAACACAGCTGCTGCGCCATCGCACACTGCCTCTACGGTTGTTTCCAATGCATCCACCGTGCTTCAGTACCGACAACGCTTGCTAACATTAAAATACCGACGCTCTCAGTGTTGCCAGACTAACAAGCAATTTTGCATCAGGTTTATTGAGATGAGGCAATTTTCTCTGTAACATCAAGCAACATCGGCCAGAGTGTGGGCCCAAACAATGGCGGACTTCGATAATTGGTGCTGCAGCTACCACACTCCGTTCACCTCTAAGCTGAGACTGCGATGGAACCTACGTCCTCGTTAGACCAGTTATATGTCTCTGTTTCGCCACGTCATCAGGCTCCCACCCATGCCCATACTTACGCTCAAAGAGCGGGGTCAGGTGATAAGAGCAGTGATGTGATTGGTTGTAGTCATTTTGGAGCAGCTATTGGAGCAGCCAAAGGTTCATTTTGTAGAAGCAAAAAAAGCTTTTGAAGCATAACCGCACACTTCATTTATATCACTGCAAATGTGAGGAGAGACGGCAAATATTAGGAGAAGAACAAACACTAGCTGTTTAGTTGCATGTGGAAGTACCAGACACTTTAACAAGACGGCTGATGAAGGACAGCGCAAACTGCCGTGAATGATTATCTTAGGTACGTAATCCCACTGAACAAATATTAAAATACAATCATTTTGAGTACCTAGATTTATGTGTCCTTCAGGTTCTAGGGGGGGGGGGGTTGTAACAAAACTGCAATTCCTAAATCGGACAAAAAAACAAAGCATAAAAAATAAACCTACAAAAGAGTCCATATATACCCCCTTGCACCACGTCTCGCTCTGGAGACGTGGTGCCCTTAGCACGCGGGTGTGCTACAGTGAAGAAAGACACGCAACGTCGCAACGCCTAGTTCGCAATTGTTGCTTCACTGCAGTACACCAGTGTGCGGTGAGAAGCGCACTCAACAAAGCTAACTAACCCACCAGAAAAGATCACGAGACTTATTGCGAAACTTCCGAGTACTGTCAGTGCTTGGTACGAAATCAAATCTAATAGTATGTTATTTCAGGCGATTATCGAAAGTCCTGAAAACCTGCACTAGCCTACCCTAAGGATCTGGTCCAGTAGCGAGGCCTGCAGCTGTTATATTTGGCGCAAATGGCACAGCAATCACATCACTGGGTGATACAAGGGAGGTGGCTGATTGGTCTGGCAGGCACTGTAGTCTCAGCTTAAGGGTGAACAGAGTATAGATGGTGCACACTTTTGAAAAGGGTCTATTCAAGGGCAGCTGACAGGCTGTCGGTGGCTGCAATACAAATAGCAGAAGCGCGTACTGCAAGGTTCACTCGTCTCCTATCATTTTTATATAGCCTTTGTTCTTGCCATGGGCAACACTGGATCCCACCGCTGCCGGCATGTCGTGGTTGAGACAGGTTAACAACGACAACTGGTTTGCTGCATACAATACGTGGTCTTGTGGGCTGTCGGGCTAGTGGCATCGATTACATGATGGGCCTTGTCTGCTAACCCTCTTTGCGTCTTTTTACTGGTGCTTGCAGCATGAGGTGCTCGGCCGTGGGCTCCGGTGTTGCAAACAGCAGTTCTGAATCACCATTAAAAAAAAGAAGAAACAGGGTGACAAACTTGTAACAATGTAGCAAACAGAGATGTTTTACGCTGGCTTCACACGAAAAATCTTTTTGAACGTTGTGACATTGCAAGGCAAACACAATTTTGGAAGTTTCACGGTCTAAACCATCAAGCACGCCAAAGGATTGAAGATCCATTCCGCTGCCTGGCCATGATCCGAAGAGCAGCTGAAATCTCGTTACATCTTGAAGTCGCAATAGCTCCAATTCCAGTCTCTCGAGTTCACGAGCAGCAATTGCTGAAATAACAACATGCTATTTTTGGTATGATCACCACCAAAAATACAATTATTCATGCTGTATAGACCCAAACTTTTGGAGTCATAACATGCAACAATGCCTATGCCTTACGTTGATGCACCTGGAACCATACATTACAAAACCAAAAAAATTAAACAATCAAATTTTGTTGTCAATTAACCTTCTGAACCTGCAGTGATTATGAAATTACACTACAAGCATATACAGATTAATTAAAAAAGTATGTTTAATATCTATCTTGAATGAACTGCTATGTTTTATTGTAAATATCCCATTCTTGCAAGCACATCAAACGCAATGATTAGAATGTGACAAAGGCATCTTGGGACATTTGGGATGTGAGTCACCTCACCATGGCCATTGCTAGCCTGGCTGCAAGCATGCCAGTTGACAGTGTCACCAAATACTCTACCAAGAAAAATACATTTGTCTCTATTCATTTATGCCAGTGCACCCACAGTGCCGAATGTTGCTATCCTAGTGGTGTAGACACCACGCATCTGAAAGAATGCATGAGGATCTCACCCTCCATGCTGTACAGTAGTCATGCCGCACCAAGAAAGGGGGCCGCCGTGGGCACACCGAGATACCGGGTTTGCCTAGACAGTAGAGACAGCTGTCTCAACTTGTGCTCCAGCTGTCCGCAACCATAGATGGCAACAGTAATCTATTGTTGCCATCAATCGTCCCAATAAACAGATCTCACTAAGCGTTCCACGCATGTACTTTAGTTTACAGGAGGCAGGGGGCAGTGCATGAGACAGCTCGTGTCATCTCGTCACGCGCAAAGCTCCAGCGGGGTTCTCCCACATGCAAAAAGACTAAAGTTCCTTTGATGCATTGCGGCAGTGGCGGCTTCACGAAATTGGCTGGTGAGATAGGTCTATTCAAAGAGAAAGACCCTGAGGCTGCTGCGCATCCAGTCGTTCTAACCACGCAAACCCTATTCGTGCCAAGGCCATTGGATTTTTATGGAGTGAGATATTTTCATAGTAAAGCATTTGGTGTTATCATGTCACACCCTAGTGGTTGTCAACACCCATGGGCTATATAATTCTTCTTCCCTTTCAAAGAATTCTGTTACATCTGAAAGATAAGAGGTTGAAAACAGGGATGGAGATGAAAATCACAAGAAAGCAAAGCGACTGACCGGATCGTCCTGGGCGAGCCAACGCAGGACATCTGTCTGTGAGGAGTGCGGGCTGGGGTGGTGTGTTGCCCAACCTGGAGGGCCCTTGAAGGAAACCTAGCCCGGGCTTGGCTCAACTGCCAGGACCCCAGTTTCATCAGACACGGCGACACCTAGCACAGCCAGGCATGCAGGGGGTCTGAACCCATGCTGGGCTCAGGGCTCATGGTGATTGGTGACGCCACTCACCAAACACCCACAAGCGCACAAGTCTCCTGTGGCGACGCAACCCTGTAAAAAGGTATTCAGTACATGAAGTAGATACTGATCAAGCTAAGTGAGACATACACTTCAACTGAAAAAAAAGAAGACACAGCTCAGACATATGATGGATGCTCAAGTGCGGTTGTCTGTCACGTCCAATGTATTTTACATGCTCCAAGTGAACTAATAGTGATCATAGATGAACTCACAGCTAAAAAGTAAAATGAGCCCAAAATACTGAAAGCTGAGCTAAAGTATGCACAGCTTTCTTAACCGAAATACCTAATAATGTTTTTGTTTCACTTGTCTTTCTCATTAAGTGACACCTCTTTTTCAGCTACAAATGGAATGTGCTCATGTGAAACCTATAACTTCATGCTAAATCTGGATCATTCCTCCTCTGCAGTGTGCTGGCTTGCTCAAAATGAAATCAGGTGGTCTTATCTCGGTCTGAAGAAAAAGAATTGTCAAGGCCAGTGCAGCCTTAGCAAAGCTTTTCCTTGAGGCTTCCTTAGATAGACCGACAGAGTTACTTTCGAACAAACGAGCCAAAAAATAGACTATTGACATCACAATCAAGATTAGACATTCCACTGAAACGAATAGCCAAGTGAAATCACCACTTAGTTGAATGCTCAGGCGGTCGTAACCTGCCAACTCGATAGCCTCCACCAAAAACTCTTTTCATTGCATCAGTTGGCAAAGTAAACGTGAAACACATGCACGATAAAGACAGGCATTATACGATGGTTCCCACATCAAGCGTAGCTGGCGTCCTACGACACTGTGACATGCCACGTCCCGATGTCGCATTGTGGTGAGCTGGCTGACGCAAGCGGAAATTGCAACCGCATATTTTGGTCATTCCACAGCAGTGTCAGCTCTATGCAGTTTCAATGTTCTCATGTTCTGCGAAGTTCCTGCAAGCACCATGAGTGACAAGGAAGATGTTGTGATATCACCATCTATACTACAAACAAACAGAGCATTGCTACAACGACAATGATGCCGAGAAGCGGTGCTAAAATGCTGAAAGGTAGTGCATGTTTTGGTTTTGCTGCATATTTGGTTTGGCTTCAAAGTTTAGAAGGTGAAGAGGAATTGCAACGGCCAGGGTCCTCTGGGGTAACAACCGCTACGAAGTCACGTAAGCAGTGTGGAAGGTGTTAGCTGTGCCGGGGCTCACGTTTCGTAATGATGCACTGTGCCTGTTGTCAGACGCCCGTCACTATATACCTCGAACAGTGCGAGAAAGATGTGGGTAGGTAAGCAGTGAGAGCCAGTCAAGCAGCACCAAAACAGGACCTGGAAGGGTACATGGGCTCATCCAGCTTTAACGCCAGAGAGGCTTGAGCCAAGCTGGGCTTTGAATGGAGCCTGAGCAGAATGCACAAGGGGAACCACACAGGCCTTCCTTAATGTCAGTCACAAAAAGGTGCCTACCGCACACTATTGCGTATATAGGAGGTAGAAGTTGAGACGCAGTCTTTCCTCGAAATAAGCTTCAGTCACTTTCCATGATCCCGGGTGGTGCTTGGGGTCTCGTGAAATGACAGCCCCGCCATGTACAACGACAAATGCCAAAAACAGCACCAAAAATACAAGAACGCACGAGGGAGGCTAATTTTCATCGTTCACATTTTCTGCCTTGTATAGGTAAGCAACGCACCCTTGTGGTGATTGCTGGCAACCGGCAATTGAGCAGGCATTATCAGTATACTATGCTATGCTCCATGACACCTATCCAGGCAAGTCAGTCATGAAGAGCTTGGCAAACACTATCCTCTGGTACCCCGGTGTTGACAAAGACATTTAAGACCATGTAAGAAGGTGCAAGACATGTGCACAGTCCTGTTAAATGCCTCCGGTGTAGGTTCGGGTCCGCTGGTCGGATACCAAGCAATGCCGAACACGGCTCATATTATGCCATACTGCTGGAGAGTTACGTAATACTGATCGTGGTCCACTCAGACACAAAGCAGATAGAAGCATCGGCCAATATCACAGTGGAGGAGATGCCAGCTCCTCCGCGTACGGGCAGCCATCGATGAAGCTACGTGGCGCACGCGTGCTCGTGCACGCTGGTTCTTCGCCGTAGGGTCTCGAGCAAGGAGGCCAATGAAGACAGTGGCCGTCTTGTAAACGCCACCTTCTTGGAAGGCCGGAGCTGGGCGGCCATCTTGCGTCCTGACTATATTCCATTCATCCCTAAGCTGAGACTGCGGTGGAAGCTACATCCTCAATAAGCTGAGACTGCGGTGGAAGCTACATCCTCAATGGACCAGTCATACATCCCTCTTTCGTTACGTGATCACGCTCCCGCTCATACCCACTTGCCGAGGACTGGGTCAGGTGATGAAAGGAAGGTGGCTGATTTGTTCGGCAAGCACATAGTTCCCACTGCAGTCTCAGCTTAGGGGTGAACGGGGTATAGGGCAGCACGTCTCAATGCAATGAAATTTCGTAAAGTCCAAAACCGGGTACAGCAGAGCGACCGGTCAAGGGGAAAAGATCAGAAGGTTTGAAAGGCCACGTCTCAATGCAGTGAAATTTCGTACAGTCCAAAACTGGGTACAGCAGAGCGACTGGCCAAGGGGAAAAGATCAGAAGGTTTGAAAGGCCACGTCTTGCAGGGCAGACTGGTAAAGTGAACGATCGCGAGCGTTGGAACACTGAGAAGGACCTCAGAAGCTTATTTACTGTCCTCAAAGAACTAAAGGAACACAAGCATGGGAACACTGCAAGAACGTCAGAAGCTTATATGCTGCCCTGAAAAAAACTAAACAAGCATGAGCGCAATAACGTCGTGAGAAACCGCAGGGGCTCTTTTTCTGCCCAGGAAAGAGTTAAACAGTCGAAAGAACGGGATGGGCAGACGCATCAAAATATAGTAGCAGCCGACGCAACAAAATGTAGTGGTAGCTGACGCACCAAAATGTGTGATTCTCTGATGTAGAGGCGACCATGTGGGTGGTTCGACGATCAGGCTGCTACTTGGTGGCAGGAGACATCCAGGAAGGGCCGGTAGAGCGGCAGGGCTGGGATGCCCTGATGGGTGACGATGCAGAGGCGATTGACTTTTAGGTTTAGGTTTAATGAATCATAGAGCAGAACATCAAAACTGAACAACACGACCGGCGAGAGAGGCGCGAGTTCAGGCTCGAGCTGGCACTTGTAACAACACAAATAGTGCCCGTGACGACGCAACAATCTAGTAAGAGTAAAGCTATATGCACTACGTCGTGCACTTCGACCGGAAATGGCAATACGCACTATGCGGAGAGCATATGCCATTTGGGTCACCCTTTTCGGACGGCGCGTGTATCACTGGTGAGCGCGTTAAACCAAACCCCCCCCCCCCGGCCCGCATTCACGCCACTTCGCTGTGACAGTGTGCAACTGCTAATTACAAAACTTAACCCGTCCAGCCGGCAACCCAAGCCCCGCTGTCCCCGATTGCACCTCCGGAAAGAAAGTCGTATACCATTTAGTTCTGCAAAGTTTCGTCAACAACAATCTTTTTTTTTCAGTGTTAATCATAAAAAATAAATGTCGTAAATATCGCCAAATGCCCAACAACAACAAAACAAAAATGTTCTAGAAAAAAAGAAAAAAAAAAGTAGGCCCATCGAGGATCGAACCCGCGTCCACTTGCGTAGGAAGCGGATACCTTAACCACTATGCCATGCCTCCTTTTTTTTTTCCAACAAAAAACAAGTTTATTTACATATTGTACCCATTCGTTTTATACGAGTTTCGCGTAGTGCGTGCGGCAATTTCCTGTAGAGGTGCACGACGTGTGCGTATCGCTTTACTATCTAGTAAAAGCCAATTACTACAATGCCACTGCACTGCAACCCGCTACTGAATCGGAAGTTCACGCGCTACGTACGTACAGCCGGGAGATCACAACCACGACAGGTGCAGCTCAGAAACCCAACCGCTCCGAGATTGAGGAAAACAGTACGGGCAGACACAGTCACATACCTATGAGCATGTTTACCCTGTCGATCACCGGTCTCAGTGTTCAATGGTTCAATACGATCAGATATACCACTAATTACTTTGTTTCACACTCTTGCGACCGAGTAAGACCGAGAGAGACCAGACGGGTTTTAAGCCTTTTGCGACTTCTTAGGACCGGATGCGCTAAAGCGGAGCTGGTGCTGAGAGATCGCAAGGGGCTTAAAAACTGGTCTGGTCTCTATCGGTCGCAAGAGTGTGAACGGGCCTTAAATGCGGCAAAAACAATATCCTTACCTCATTTCGGCAAACACTCACGACAGACCAAACGCGTCGTTCGTTGTTGTTGATGCCAAGCCAGGCCCAGCTGTTGAGAACCAGTGTTGCTGCTCGTGCCGACAAAATTTGTATTCCACCAATTTACGCGAATTGCCCAACAGATGTGAACTTGGCGGATCTTAAAAGATCACGAAAGCTAAGGAAGAACATAATTTATAGTCTTTATGTAGTTATCTAAGTTACTAATATCATTTACGACTGCCTGCACGTGAATATCAGATTCGAAAGTGACACTCTCCCTGTCGTCACCTGCAGAAAGGTGGTCATTCCACAGCGGTTTGGTGTCGTGACTTTGCCCAAAGGCTGGTAACTCGCCTTTTGGGTAGTCAAAGCCTCCAAAGCGCCATTTTACCACCCCGGGTTGTCATTTTTTCTTAGAGTGTTGTATTCTGTGTTATATGTTTTACATTCAAGTGGGTTAGGGTTACAAGGAAGCCAGCGGATTTCCCCTCATTTCCTTAGTCTTTAGTCTCTGCATACTTCATTTCACCTTGCGATGGACCACTGCGGACGCTATAAGTCACCTCAGGCAACCCACCACCATGAGCGGGGACTACACTCACGGCGCTGCGCCCTGGGGTCACGTGACACTCAGAAGGCACTGGACTGGTTTTGATGGCACTCGTGCTATCTGTTGTGGTCCATCATAAGGTAAAGTAGACTATCGTCAGCGCTCTTTTTGCGTGACCCAACTGAATAGACCTGTCGAAAGAAAGACGAGGCGCGACCGTTGCTGCGAGGGCCACTGAGGAGAGCTGGATGCTGCTACTGAGGTTTTGGCTTCCATCGACGCCGGCTGTGCACGCGTCGCCACAACGCGAAACAACCTGTCACCGAGGCAGAAAAATTAATCGGTTGGTACCGTCTGCTGCCTGAACCCGCCGGTTGATCAGCGCGAAGAGGAACATCACAATTCGGTCGAGAGGACAAGAAAAATACACATCGAGTCATGGCATCGTGGAAGAAATTTTTCAACATTCGTCGCGAAGAAAATAAGCAAGCTGCACGCTGCAAGCTTTACAACGAAACTACACATTGTGCAGTCGGCGTATCATCAAACTTTATGAGTGGCCCAGATGATCAACAAATGACAAGTATTAATAAACCGATAACGTCCGTGTATTGAACGAACCACAATGAACAAACGCATATTTGAGCCCACACGTTCTATTGAATGCCTGGAAAACACATAAAGAATTGAATTGAATATGATAAGAAATATCGAGATTCGTAAAGCAAGCGTGAATTTATGCGTTTTAAAACAGGTTGCGTGACATCATGGCCTATACGGTCCCTCGTGCTGCGCCATGGAAGTTGCACTTTGTAAGAGGATGTGATCTTGCCGCTGTGCATGAAGTCGGTTCCAGCAGCGTACTAGCCGTGTTGCTGTGCACGTGTTTGAAGAATACAGTAATATAGCTTATTTCGGCGCCACGCACGAACTGGATATTTTTATGGTCTTGTCAAACAAACACGCTGGCTGCGTATGTCCTAAAAGACGAATGCAAAAAAGAAAATGAGTGAATTTAAGTATTTCTGTTTGTTGCGAGCCAATTGGTCGCGAGACCGATGTCTTAAACAAGCATCGACATATCAAGGGCTTTCTCGATGTTTGCCGTACAATATAAACAAACACACTGCGCCATTAACGCTTTTGAAGTAATTACTTTTTTTGCAATTTGGTTATGGCATTGCTTGATAATGTCAGCTGTACGCTGCTCATGCCGGCAACACAGTGTAGCTGTGAAGTGCCAGGTTTTATGTTTAGAAATTAGAGGAATGGAATGGAACGATTCAGCCATTCCAGGAGTGTGAATGGGCCCAGTGTTCCCATTCCTAGGAGTTGAAAGGAATTGAATAATCGAAAACTCTAATTCCCGGAATCGAATGGGAATGGAATGGGGATGCCCATTCCGAAACACCGGTGGATAGACGTCTTTCTTGGCTACCGCGTTCAGCTGTCGGTAATCCACGCAGAACCTAAGCGTTCCGTCCTTCTTCTTAAGAAGCACGACTGGAGAGGCCCACGGACTGCTTTAAGGCTGGATTATGTTGTCGTTCAGCATTTTTGCACTTTATCTTGAATGGCCTCCCTTTCTTATACGGAGACACTGTACGGCGATCGGTGAACAGGGAGCGCTTCGTCCTCGGTAACGATGCGATGCTTCGCAACGGCGGTTTGCGCACCTTCAACGACGTCACGAAGCAGTCGCTCTATTCGGCGAGGAGGTCATTCAGCTGTCATCGTTTCGGGCCTGGAAGCTTCGGTTCGATGTCGAGCTGCGCTCGCGGCGCAATGTCTTGCTGAGGTGACGATGATTCTTCAGCAATCGCGGTGATCTCGGCGGAGTTTCGAAGTTCCTCGACGTGGCCCACAGCGGCACCTTTCGTGGGGTGTTGCGTTTCTTGTCGGATGTTCGTTACTAGGACCGCGGTGCGCCCATCCTGAAGTTCAACCACTCCTCTTGCGACGACAATTTCTCTCCAAAGGAGCAACTGAAGGTTGCCTTCTGGGACAACTTCGCCGCAGGTAGCTGTAATGGTCAGGACGGGTACGACAACACTTGATCGCGGCGGCAGGTTTACGTGGTCGGCGGCGACTCGGACGGCGGCTAACGCTGTCTGGGGTTTCTCTGAAAGCGGAACAGGCTTCCGCAGCGTCAATCTGTTCTCTACCAAGTCGATGACGGCGCCGTATCCACACAGAAAGTTCATGCCGAGAATCACATCTCTGGAACAGTCTTGTAGGACGACGAACTTCGCAGGGCACGTTTCACCGGGAATTTCGACGCAAGGAGTGCAACTTCCAACAGGCGTGATAAGGTATCCTCCGGCGGTTCGAATTTCTGATCCTCCCCAGGGCGTCGTAGCTTTTCACAGGCGGTGAGAGGCCTCCCACTCCTGACTGAGTAGTCTGCTCCGGTGTTCACGAGTGCCGATGCGTCGTAGCCGTCGATAACAACGTATAGGTTGTTGCACACCGTTGCAGGGGCGTCGTTGCGGTGCGTGGAGTCGGGAGAGTGGGGGCGCTCCGGCGTTCTAGGAGGCTCTTTACTTACTGTCTCCCGGCGATGCAGAAACGACAAGCTCTCTCGGCGGGGTCGTGGTGCTGGAGACGCTGAACATCGTGGCGATGGTGAGCGAGATTCACGGCGGAGAGACGATACTGCGGAGGGCGAGCGTCGGAGGTGCTCCTCGATGTCGCGTGGGCGTTCGCCGTACCTCGGGCGTGGGTCGTTCGGGTGGAAACCACGCAGCCCAAGTAGACGGTAAGGGCAGCCGCGGTAGATGTGGTCGGCTTACCCACCGTGGTAGCAGAGCGGGCGTCGGTCGACCATTCGCCACACGTCGGTCTTCCTCGTCGAGGGTCATTCCGGGCGGGGGTAGTGGGCTTGTTCCTCCTGACGCTGAGGATACTGCGACGTTTGGGCGTGTCTTCGGTGTGGCGCCGGGGCCTGGCGTGGAGCTTGCGGCGGCCGTGGAACCACGGCGGCGTAGCTCAACGTCGGTTGTGGCGTCGTCACGTTGATGGGAATTTCAGGTTGTACCGCCCGTTTGACTTCCTCGCGCACAACCTCGGTGATGGAGAGTGCCGCTGGACTCGAGGCTCTAGAGATTTGTGTTTGTCATTTGTCCCTCTCCTTCCCCTTCTCCAGGGATTATTTTCGTTATTCTTGTCCAGCTCGCTTGCACCTTTGCATTTAATTGCATTATAATCATAACCTGCTGAGTTCCTCCCGGACGACGTTCCGGATAACTTCTCGGATGTGCTGGGTTACAGGGGAGGTTTTGCCGCTAAACAGGGTGGATGCAGCGACGCCTCTATGTCGTTGGTAATGGGAAGCACGCGCTTCGTGACGAAGGCTTCGACAATGGTCGGCGGGTTGCGGACGAGGCCTCCGAAGATGTCATCCCTTACACCTCGCATTCGGATCCGCAACTTCTTTTCGTCTGTGGCCTTAAAGTCGGCGCGACTGTTTCAGGTGCAGAACATCCTCGACGAAACTGGTGATGGCCTCGTTTGCGCCCTGGGTCCTCATTCGAAGAAGGTCCTCGGCCCTCTCCCGTTGATACTGGTTGGTGAAAGTCCGTCTCAGCTCATTCTTGTAGACGGTCCACGAGATCAACGAAGTCTCGCGATTCTCCGAACCAGTGCCTGGCCGTTCTTCGAGCGCGAAAAGATTCTACAGGCGCTGTTCGTTCGGCCATCGATTGTGCTGGGCCACACGCTCGTGCTGTTGTAGCAAGTCCTCGACGTCTTCATAAGGCTCACCATGGAAGGACGCGGGCACACGGACAGCGACGGGTAGAACAACGACGGATGGAGTGGTCATCGTCGCGGTGTTCTTCTTTGGTTTCTGCGGCAGTGGTCCGAGCTCCGGAGGTTGGTCCTTGGTACGGCGGCTTGCTCGGGCGCCGGCGTCTTCTGCGAAGGGTAGCCTTGTTCACTTGGCCGGCATGTCATAGTAGGTGTACGCTCCACGGGCATAGAATGCGATACCCCGCACCTCCACCAAAATGTCACGATATGACAATTGAAGATGCGATAATAACTGAAGATACTAAACGTTTATTCAAATGAACTTGTGCCCAAAAATAAAAAAAGTGAGCAGAAGAAAGCAGAGCGTCGCGGGCGTCGAAGTCGGTGTGAGAGCAGAGTCGAACGCTGGGACGAAACTGCTCCCGGCTCGCCACGCGGAGCGCCTTTTGTACTGGCGTGGGTGTCTGGAACATTCGGCCTAGAACGATCGGGGCGTATAACATTCGTAACTCGGTGAAACGAGAAAGTTCTCAAACTTGCGAGAATGACAACTAGAAAGAATAAATAAAAGACACTTCGTTCCCAGGATTCGAAACCTGGCTCTTCGCGTGGAAGGCAAGCACGATAACTGTTAGGCCACGGCCCCGCTGCTTTTTTATTTCTTTATTGCACCATTGCCGCGCTGCCTACTTGGCAGCTGCACGCGCGGCAATATTATCTTTATCGAGGATTCATCTTCTTAAGATCGTGCTTTTAAACTGACAAATCACTTGATCGAAAGCTGACGCTACAATGACAACCATTTGCAGACATTGCAGAGATGAAGATGTTATGTGATTACCGTGATGACAATATAACTAAAAAAAAGAAATACGGATTTATTTATGTCTGACCTGCGAGTGAAGGAAACACTTCTGTGGTCCAGTTATAATTATTGTCAATAAAACACAACAAACCCTAGAATCAGAGCCAGTATTTTGATGGGACGTTACAAGGCATGTGGCCTTGGCCTTAAGCCGCCTAGAATAATTAAAACTCGTAGTACTGAACATAAACAATCAGCACAACACGTTTTAGTGAAAAACAAAGATCCTAGTCGCCGTCTACATGTAGGCGAAACAGTGAAATATTCAGCACACACTCGTAATGCCCGAGTCCCACTAGAGCCACAAACCGAAACAAACGACAGCGACAAGCCTCCAACGTATGCAGCATGATCAGCGGTGGTACCTTTGTGAGGCGTTTAGTCGTTCGGTGCTCGTGAAGTAAGCACGAGTGATTGCAAGCTTGCCAAAGAAACCCTGCGTGCGTGATGCTCGTGTTCGAGCATAGCCTCCTTTATTCTACGAAGCCTGTCAAATCGCCAAAGACTCTAGTGTGAGGCTTGGTCGCTGTTGTTTCCTTCTGTTTGTCGCTCTAGCGGGACTCGGGCATTAGGCTATTTTCCTGCTAAAAGACTCGGCTACTTTTGGCCGCCAGTGGCGGGCAAGTGGCAGCCATGTTGAATCTGCCGTCACTCCACAATAGAAACGTGAACCTCAGAGCTACAGGAACAATCGAAAAACGTATCGTATGTTTTTATTTTCGTTTTTTACAGTTGTCGACGTTAAATATATTCTAAATGCATTTGGACTTATTTCCAACGTATTAGTTTTCATTAGGGTCTTTGTGCGTATTTGGCCTCTTTCGGCGATGATTTTCTGAGCATAGGCAGTATAAGGCACAAAATCAATAAAAATAAACGGCGCAATGTCATTGTGTTCTGACGGTGAAGAACGCCGGGCTGCTCTTCATTGTAGTTGCAGACAACCACCCAGACGGCGCTTATTAGTCGAAAAATATCAATTGCTACGACACGCTCTGCAGACTTCAGTGTTGCTTAATGCGCAACAGTTGACCACCTGAGAGGTTTTACAGACTTCTATTTCTCAAACAACTGTCTGGTTTCCTGAAACTCAGCAATGTAAACTAGTTCGGAGGGAAGTAACAATACGTATGTATAATGTAGTGATACAAACAAAAGTCCATACATACTGTTCAGATTTACAAATTATGGCAGGACATTTTAGTAATATCTATTTGTTTTGAAAATATATTTATGAATCTTGCGTCGAGCAGCACGCGTGAATGGCGACGTTGCACGGACATTTAGATAATTTTGAAAACCTTAATTCGCTTTCGTGCCGCTAGACTCGCTTCGTTATCAGGGGCTTCGAGTTCAAAATTGTGCAGAACACGTCGTTGTCAACACTTTCGTCGCTAGCGCTTTGATACAATAATTTAATGGTCTCACTTTCTCCGCGAACGCTTCTAATATATCCTTAAAATTATACCGAAACAATGCCTTCATAAAATATACTTTGGTATTCTCTATAATCTGTTCTAGAACTTGCTTGTTGCCTCGTAGCCTTCCCCGCATACTCGTCACCCAAGAACGGGGGTGATTTATTAATGACAACAACCTTGTTTTTCTGAATCTCTTCGATTGTCGCCAAAATATGTTAGGACAATCTTTGTTGTCGTAACCCCGAGAGCAGGTGGTCAAAGTAATTGCCAAATGCGAACTGGCCCCCAGAAAGGCCTCCGAGAAATCGTCGAATCTTCCGTCCTTGTCTCGAACGACTGAATTTTTTTTTATTAAATTAAAGTTGGACACGCAGCGATTCCCGGGATTCCTGGCAACATAAGCGCATTTCGCTTCGTCGCGCAACCCTATTTTGTTCATCGGAAGATGCGTTCTCGTGAGTTTCAGGCAATGCTGTTGCTCTTCGGGTGTTTCTTGTGGTTCGTTTATCTAAAGAATGGGTCCTCTTGGAGTGAATTCTGCGAATGTTTTCGCCAACTAACTTCCGTCCACAATGAGCTTATGAATGGCTGAACTAAGTGCGATCCGGTCCTGGAGAAACTCGTTTGCAAACAAGATGAGAGAAGCGTCTTCAGGTTTTATCAATAAACCCCGAAAACCAACCCCCGACTGTTTTTACCAAAATCGAGGGCTTAGTGTACGCAAAATACTCCTTACTTACATGCTATCTCCTACAACTTGAAAAAAGTTGCAGCACGTTACAACGACCCGATTTTTGGCCCCGAATAAGGTTTCCGGCATTGTGCAAAACAATCAATGCTCCAGAGAAGCATTGTGCAAAAAGAAACACAAAAGAGGTTTATGGAATGTACAACATTTGTGGTACACGACATTCCACTATCCTGCGGGTGCACTTATACGTAGTGCAAACAGGCCGCTGCGTAAATTACCGTGCGAGAAAATACGCAGCAGTTATCAAACGACGCCGTCTGGGCACCTGGCAGTGCATCGTGGGACCGACGCCCGTGCACACCCCTTGTCGTCGAACAACCATCCTGGGACGGCACACAGGGAAAAAACAGTCGGGAAATTCAGCAAGCGTTTGTCATCAAAACAAGCCGCGCCGATAATTGTACTGAGCCATCTGGCGCTCTGTTTGATTAGAAAATATTATTTTAGAGAATGAGTGGGGCGGCTGAAAGTGATGGGATTATATTAGGTATTTAAATCAGTATGTTTTCTACTACGCATTCAGTTGCAAATGCGCGCCGTGCTGTCTTTACCTTCTTCCCTTTGTCCCTGTCCATCAACGCTTTTCTTCAGCCAATTAACAATCACCGACACCCTAAGAAATACATGGCGAGGAGAGTACCGACCACTTAATTATTGATCCGCAACCAATAAGATTCTCGCATTAGCCGATACGAAAGACGAAGAAGCGATCAGGAAGAAGCCTGGACGTAACATGTCAAACAAATAGTGTTGGTCCCCATACGGAAATTAAAAAAAAAAAACTTTCCGACTATAAACACAGTTGTCTTTTTATTTAGCAAAAACACACACAGAAGCTTCTTTTCTTTTTCTAGAAATATTTCTGCCCTACTTTTATGTCATCTCACGAAAGACGATAGCCGGCAAGTGCTGCCAACAATGGGGCACACCGGAGAGCGTCTTCCATCCCCAATTGAGGACACCATGTGTGTCAAGGCAAAGTGAGAGACCGTAATCTGGGGACGGATACAAAGACCGATCTCACCAAGCGTTCGGCGCATGCGTGACGCCGCCATAACTTTAGTTCGCAGGAGGCAGGCAGCAGTGCACAAGAAGGCTCGTGCCACATCATACTCCACACGCGCAGAGCTCCAGCGAGGTTTTCGCACGTGCAGAAAGACTAAAGCTCCCTCGATGCATTGCGGCAGCAGTGGCGTAGTAAAAGTGGCTGTTGAGATCGGTCTATTGAAAGCTTCTGTCCTCGCTTGTGGAGGTGGTACGCCAGAGGGTTTAGAGTACTTAAAATATTTGACCAAAATATCGTTACAGAATCACTCGGTGGTCTGTAAACTAAGCGAACACAAACAACCCGAAAAGCCACGCAGCATCGATGTATGCACTGGTTCAGTCGAGTGGCCAGAAGCTCATAATACCAGTATCGTCAAAACTTCTCGTCGATCATGGCCTGCATTTTATGGGTGCTTTCTTTCGAAAAATGTAACTTCCAGTCACCGACGGCACCTTTGCGCACAAAGCGCGCGGTCCTTACAGCGCCATCTGCAATTTTATTGCTGGAATCTCGCGATTTATTTAACGATTCCATCATTTCCGGATACGATTTCAATACATGATCAAGGTTACTCGGAATCAAATATTTCATAAAAGATAGTTCGCTCTTCTCCATAACCTGTTTCAAAACTTGCTCATTGTCCCGTAAGCTCACCCAGTAGTCGCCTCCCAAATATCGTGCTAATTTCAGAACGACATCTTTCTTGTTGCTTAGAATCTCTTCGTACGTCACGAAGAGAACGTTTGGGCGTTCCTTGAGGTTGAAACCTGAGAGCACGTGGTCAAAGTAATCGCCAAAACCACATCGCCCACAAAGAAACGCTTCTACAAATTCGTCGAAACTAGCATCAACAAACTCGAACACAGGAAGTTCCCGCATAATGTGAAAGCTGGAAACGCAACAGTCCCAGGGGTTTCTGGCAACGTAAACGTATTTTGCATTGTCGCTGAAGCGTATTTTGTCCATCGGAAGGTGCGTTCGTATCAGTCTCGGAGAAACACTCTCTTCTACCGTATGGAGTTCAAGACACGGAAACGTCTTCGTGAATTCGGCAAATGTCGCTGGAGATCGACCTCCGTTCACGATGAGCTGTAGCAATTGCTGCATCAGGTGCGTTCCACTTCGGGGAAAGCTCACCTAAACGCAAAAATGAAACAAGTGGTTGACTTAGACAAGCGAAGGTTTACCGGGAAGAATGATGCAAAAACACATTTTGAGCCGTCTATTTCTTTTATTGCATCGCAACATTTGTTGAAGGTTTTCGAGCTTTCCAAACAAAACAAAATTTCGCAATCACCCGTCTTCACTCTCCCGGAATGCTATTTATAATCCAAATATTCAACATAGCTTTTTAAAAAAAGAAGCCAAATGAAGGTGATGTCAAAACAAATATTCCAATTATTCCGCTTTCTCCAGAGGGTTGGCGTCAGATGTTGCACAACTTGGAAGTCAAGCCGGCAGTCTAAGCAACAAAAAAGTTCGCGTTTTCTTAGGTCTGTTGACCTGAGTTTCTCCAGCATTCATTTCAGATTTCACACCATGAAACTTCTTTGTCACCTATCGGAAACGTGCCCCAGATTACAAGATGAAAACGTCACGTGATCGGTGTTGCCAGTATAACTTCTCGGCTTCTCAAACCATATCTAAAAACTCCAATATTTTTTGTCATGAAAGACTTAAAATCTTGCACGGGTCATGGGACCACTAGTATACACCTTGAATAAAATTTCAGACTCCTATCTTCAGATGCCGATTTTTTCGGCCAATGTTAGGGCTAGCCTCGGGATTGGTGACACATTTTATTAGGCGTTCGCATCGAACTTCCTTCCCATCGGCTAAACGGGTGTCCAACCTTGAAGCACTGATGTAAATTGGACAATATTAATTGTATCTGAAATTTACTAACTTTTTGCGTGCATAAACAAGATGAGCTCCCCTTTAAGCAACAGTCAGTTTCCTTTAAATTGTTTTAACACGAGGTTCATCAATGGAAGTGCACTTGTCCTTTGTGCATATTCAGCCACTGGTAAATACTAACGAACATGTTGTCCGTTAGTGTGGCAACTGAAGTCTTCATTCTAGACATTCAAACCGTGCTTACTACCGCACGATTAGAACCTATGAACTCTTTATTTTATGTTGAGGATACATCTGGGATGCGGGATGTTTTAGTGCTCGTCCATAAGTCACTGTTTAAGCTCTGTCGTAATATCTACGTATAATATCGCGAAGCCTAAAGCGCGATAGACAACATAAGACAACAGCACAGAAAAAGAGAAAATAATGCGTTGAGTCACAACTGATGCATTGTGCGAACTTCGTTTTTTCCCTGCATGTGCGTTGTTCTAATATGTTGTCCACGTATCAACTAGCTAAATTTCCCACACTACTAAAGCGTGCTTTAGGAGAGAGAAGGGTAAGTCGTACATCACAACACGTAACACACTGTTGGATCTCGCATGAATTTCGACATTCCTGCTGAACGCCTTTTTGGTGTGTCTCTCATTATTTAATAAGAAACAAATGTAGATAAAGAACTGAATAAAATTCAGAGTCAGAAATGTTACCTGGATGATGTCTCCTTGCTTTGGTACGAATTCCTTGGCTCGCCGATAAAAATACGGATCGTAGTACGTCGGGCAGATGTCACCGTCAATAACCTGGGTGACTGGAAATCGCTTCGAATTGTCCATGGTTTATCTAAGGGTATGCCACAAAATTTGAATATGATCAAAATACAGGAAGCCGGTGAGTCCATTTGGCAAATAACCTAATCATTTGGGAGTGAACTAAAACTTGGTGGGCTGCTACTCAAATGTGAACTTAACATAAACAACGAATGTAAAACTCAAATCACAACATATAAACTCACAGTGAGATACGAAGGCGCTTGTGTGTTAAGCGTTTATATTACTATTTCTGCAGTGTCCGGCGCAAAATGTAGAGAAGCAAACATCGATTTTGGTCATTTGAAACCGGAACATGCTAAACCTTAATTTTTTTCTTATTTGTTATGAGTCCTTTAACAATCCAACATTTCAGTGGTTATAGTTCATGATCTCAAATTCTTACAGAGTTGCAGCACCCCTTCTCTCTTTCTCTCTGTCTCTAAATGACCATTAGAAAAACTCCTAAAAGGCAGCGCGGGAGGCGTCCAATGGATTGTGAGAACGTTGTGATGCCTTCCCTAACAATTACGCAGAGCGTGGCTTACTTTGTTCAGCCTTCCTGAATAGCGATTGGCTCTTCAATGTTCTTAGGAAATATTACTGTGATGGCAATGGTTAATCTAATCTAAACTCTCAGACAAGGGAAGATAAATACCTTTATTTCATCTTGTCTCAGTGCTTATATCATGATGTTTCCTATCCAGCTCGCCTGCATGCTTTTACTTTTTGGATTTCCAATTCTGCCTTACCAGACGATACGTTTCATAGTTAACAGACGTCACCAATTGCCGCGCCGTCAGAAGTGGCGTTATAAAAAAAAATTGTTTTTATTTTTATTTTTTTAGCTTTCGTCGAAACGTGTCGGGAAGTGTGCCCGTGCCTATTTCGAAGTGTTCAGCTGCTGCCCTCAATATTATACGCATTTAATTGTTTATAAGCACGTTCCCAATTATACTTGGGCGTCGGTTTATAGTTTTGCAACAAAAACAAACAAACAACGACGTGAAACGATCGATCGAGAAGTCCTGAAACTCGGCGTCGTACGCCGACAAACGTGTGATGCGGACGCAGACAGGTACTGTGCTCATCACTATTGATCAAGTTACATGTAATCAATTATTTTCAGATTAATTCTGTAATCGTTGGATCACTTTTAGTGGGAAGTAATTGCAAGAGTAATTTGATTACTTTTGAAGTAAAAATATCACTTTTATTCCTTACTATTTTACCGTTTCCTCCCCCTAATAACGCCCTTCGTTCGTACAGGTTCCCTACCAAGGAATTTTCGAACCAAGCCTCCCAAAGAAAAATGGTTTACCAACATGAGTGCATTACGAAGATAAGTTATTTATCATTCGGTTATCTTAATCTAATATTGGACACTGCGAGAGACTCGTTTTCAAACCGGCAGACAAATATGTCGTTCTGGAACTCTGAAGAAATCGCAGAAGTAACGGGCATTTTTTTCAAGTAACGGCGCATTACTTTTCTTTTCAAGTAAACGAAGTAATTTAATTGCGTACATTTTAAATACGAGTAATTGTAATCGATCAATATTTTTCGAGTAACGTGTACAAGTCCGCGTGGACGACATACGCTGTCTCTCTAGTGCGCATGCGTTTCGTCAGTCTATCTGAGCGAGCGATTCGTCCATACATGTAGATGACGGAATGCACACGCTTAACAGAGGAACTTTTTGTTTGATGCGTTCATATATGTAGAACGACATTAACAGATTATATGTATTATACTTATAGATTATTGGAAAGAGAGGTACATTGCATTGATTGGAAATGTAGTAAAACATAGTGCGAGTCGATGTTTCAAAAATAACTCTTTCAAGATAAAGGTCTTGAGAAAGGTCTGACTCAGGCCGAAACGTCAAATTGCACAATATTATCAAACTATTCGATTGGGTTCGAGGTACGTGTTTTTCCTCTATACTTTTCGCCACCCTACGCAAAATAATGTCTTTATTATACAGATTAAATGTATACATTAGAAACAGTTTTTTTTCAACAAATGTAAGTTAAAAAAAATGTTGTGAAAGGCTTACCATCACGATAAGAAGGATTGCTAACAAAAATCGATGTGTTACCGTTTCAACTAGTGAAAATAAACATATTGTTCAAATTAGAAAATTGCTGAGTGTCATCGGAAACCCCAAACTTTAGAAGGACTTGAAGCCCGAAAAAGGCACGCGGGTTCACCAAAGTCACCACTCCTGCAGCAGGCGCACAGTTGGAGGCCTGAAAACGCGGAAGATCAAAGTACGTATTATCCGGGTATTCACATCGCTGGCTTCGCGCCAGTTGCACGAGGTGTAACTTTGGTGCACCCCCTTCTTAAATGCTTCAAGTCGTTCTAAAGTAGACTGATCTAGAGGTGTTCGATGACGCTCACCAAGTTTCCAGTTGAAACCGCATGCTTATTTTCAATAATTAAAGCGTTGATCAGTAAGTTTTTATTAATTTTCCGACAATTATCTTGAGGCTTGGCCGCCAATATTATGTCCCGCGGCCCCATAACTCATTTGCACAAACCGCAATAGTGCATCTTTCTCAAATTTTTAAAATAAATATGCTCGAATTAAATTTGAAGACACTGTATATATTATATACATAATCCAATTTTTATGCATAGTTTACGATGCATACTAGATAATGTGGATTATATAAATTGTTTATAATGTATTTAATTATTTATTCACACTATATTTTTCTGTTAGGGCACATGGTGCGAGTGCTATAATACAGTTTCACACAATTTCCTTCCAGCCGCCAATTGACAGAGTTAATGGAGAGCATATACTTCGTTTCAGCTTAAAAATGCCATGCGGTTTTTTTTTGCTGTTTTTTTTAATTTGCACCGATCATGAGCGCACTGAAGATAGTAACTTAATTAAACTTTTCTTTTCTTGAATTTCGCTTTGTTTTAAAAGTTATAGGCAAATTAAAATTACAAAAACAAGCAAGAAATTGCCTCCTTCATGACGTCCTTGGTCGCTTGAGTGGCTGTGAACTAGAGGAGGGAGGTCAGCGAGCGGTCACGGCTGCCGCACTCACTGTCGACGGCTCGAGAGGGCGCCACTAAAGCATGTTCTGGCTAGGCTGTATGAAGCGGGCAGCCAGGGCGGCTCGCATTGCATTTGCTGCGCGATTAAGCACTAATTCAGCGTGACACTTCAGTTGCCACAAACGACAGCAAACACGGGGTAAAGATCAGTTCAGAACGGGATCCACGTCGCGCGGCCATACCGCCAAACGGCAAAACCGCAAGCCAAACCTTCTCGCCGATGGCCTTCGGAACGCTCGGAACCAATCGGATCCTCGAGCCCATAACGACCGCAGCGCCGCCCCGTATATCCGGGATTTTTCTACGCTCGCCGCTCGCCGGTGCCTGATCCCATTACACCTTTCTAGTATGCGCCGCCTTTTCCACCGCTTGGTGGCGGGTATGTCGACGGGTCATTTCTTGTTTCCGTACTTTTTTAAACTGCATTTATTTCTTTTCCGATCTAAAATACTGAACAAAAACTACTTTTTAAATAACTGAAACGGTTCTCGCCACTTATATTTTGTATTTCGACTAAAAAGAAGCTTTTAGCGGCTCTGACCAATAGTAAGCCCAGGACCAAAGACTTCACAATTTGCGCGCTTTCGACGCCGCGGGTCGCCCCCGTTGGTGGAGGGGGTTTCCGCGTCGTCCGGTTAAATTATGACGCAATTATATTTAGTTACTCTCTCCGTGCCCGCTGGCTTGCCCGAACCCCAAGAGACGATGAAAATCCGCAAAAAAAGGTAGACGCTTAAAGGGGTACGGAAACAAAAATTGAAATATTCAAATTTCGTTCGGAAATGAGTCAAGCATGACGGATAATAACCGTAAATGATAATTGCCCGTTTGTATTTTGAACGACTGGCTATATTTTTCGTTCCAAACGGTGCACTCGAGCGAGCGCCCGAAGAGAAGCGAACGGAGAGCGCGATGCGTCAGGGGATATCCGGCGCAAACAAAAACAGAAAGAAAAGATTCCCCGCATTCGTGACGTAGCAAGGCTGACGGGATTATGAGCTTTGCCCTTGGTGGCGTTGTCAGCGTTGTGGTGGCGTCAATAGCGTCAGCGCGTTACAACCGAGCCGTTCGAAGTGCCCGTGGGATGACGAGCGTGTGGCTGGCCCAAGGAGCACGTAGCTTCCACAGCACTGTCAGCTTAGGGCTGAACGGGGTGGGGAAAGCAACTTTTGTCCAAGTTTTGAGCGACTGGCTAATCTTCTAGGGGAGAATGGCTGCATCCGGGTGCACAAACGTGGTCCGAGAAAGAGGAGAGTCCACCCTTTCCGTCTTCTTGGACTGTTTGGTTCAATGCGCGATTTGTGAGTTGAGGAGGAAAGCTAAGAAGGAAAATGTTGAAATGCCAAAGAGCGGCGCTGCTCCGAAAGAATCTGCTACGTCACGACTACGTAGCAAGTTCCCCAACGTTGCTAGATCACCTCCCAAATGGGCTCCGCATGCATCCACCAGGTGCACATTGAAAGATCGTTTATTGAGCTTTAAAATTAGTTTTCTTGTGCCTTTCAACGGAAGACTGGTGTTTTTGAGGTTAGGGTGCAACATGCGACACATTCAAGCTAGAAAATGAGCGCTAGAATTTCGTTTCCCTACGCCTTTAAATATGATTGCGGGGCTCCTTCAAGTCCACACGCGGCCAATGCTACGAGCTAATGAGACCAATCAAACAGCGTCAAAAGCGCAAGTCACTTGGCCTCTTTTATGATTGGTTCAGCGATGGTAGAATACGTACGAGGATAACGAACCCCATGACGGTGTGCTTCTGACGCTATCTGGTTGGTCCCATCCGCTCATAGCGTCTGCAGCGTCTGGACTTTAAAGGAGCTGTGCAATGATTTTAACGTTGAAAGAATTTGCATCTTCTACTTTGGACATTGTTCATCTTGTCACAAAAAGACAGAAAACACACCTCCTTCCTTCGAAATGTGGCGATTCCGCCGTGTAATCGCGAAGCGAAAATTCGAATATTCCCCGACCTGCAGCCGCGAGCGGCGACCATGAGAAACACGCAGCATACGTCAATGGGGTTCTTGTAGAAAGATAGCAAGCTGTGCGAATACCTGCTCGATAAAAGGTAACTTTTCCATAAATCTTGTCGTTCCAACATGAATGTAAATGCGTGAAAAGCCTGGTATCATCGACAAAAACTTTATTATACGGAGTTTTAGTGGCGCCGTTTATCCTAGGTCCACAAAACCGTCAGCTCTATCTGCTACCACGAACGGCCGCCAGAAGCCGGAGGGGAGGGGACAGGGCCGGACGGGTATGGCCGGACCCGGATGAGACTTTCCTCCTTTCACCATATTGTTCGCGCTGCGCCCGCCAGCACATGGTCACGCGGTCGCGAGCGGATGAGTTCTCGCTGCTCACTGATGGCTCTAGAGAGAGAGCTTCACCGCAACCCCGCGCCACCCCCATTGACGTCACAGCGCACGTGACTCGGAAGTTGGTGAAAGAGATGAGAGGTGCCGACAACCTCAATCTTCGTCTATCTTTAGAATAAAAACTAGGACATGCAGGCAAAAGCGGTTTTTGTTCTTTACTTCAGAAAGGTCGAGACACCAACTCCCAAATTAGTTAAGCAAAGCACTCAAACTGTTGCACAGCTCCTTTAAGGTGAAACGAAGTATAGGCGATATTACTTATTAAAAATAAAAGTAAGTGCTTTTATTTTAAATTTTTAGGCAACGAAGTATTTAATCCAGCACGAGGATTCTATAAGATGGCAGCGTATTCGAGCGAAGATTTAATAAACGTTTTATAGGCGATTAACTTTATATAGCTTAACATTATATGCATTGTTCGCATTATATAAAATATAAAATCCGACGTTTTGAGTGGACCCCGTTTGAAATATCAGATTAAATTACATAAATATATTCTAGTAGAACGAATCTTTTTACTGTTAAATTATATTCATTATATACAAAACATATACGTTATATACATTATACATTGCTCACCGTCCCTCCGTTTCGTTCTTGTGAGATAGCTGTGCTTTTATGAAGACCTAAGACCTACGCACTCTCTTTGTGTACTGTTCACCAGCAATTTATTTCTGAGTATGTGTACGACTCCTCTCCCACTCCCATCATTGTCTTTTTTATTTTTTATTCCCGCTAATGCTTTTCTTTTTTTAGGGGGGGGGGGGCATTTATTCGCAATCTGCGTTTGCTAGTGCAATAAACCAGAGGCGTGCTATTTTTTTTTAACAGCTGGATTTTTTTTTACGGCTCGATCATACTTGTTTTAAGCAGATAGCAGAGCGAAGCAATTAATTTAATTTTTTTCTTTGACACATCATGATGCCGACCTGAACTGAAGATACGGCGGCACTGGCCTGTACTTTAGTGGGAAAATTAAGCCTGCGCAGCACGACTGCCTAGAGTTGTAAAGGTATTCCGCCCGACTTTTTATTATCGCTTATTTTCCTCGAAATTGGCTCGGCACGCCAATGCGCCGAGAAACGAAAGGAAAAGGTGAGGCGAGAGAGACGTCAAAACTTCGATCTCTGGTTGGAAGGATTAGTGGGTAGACCTAAAGCCAGCTGCCTTGTTTCCGCTGCGCTCGTCGAAACGCGTTAGAGCGCAGCAACGTTAGCGTCCGACCTTTGGCTTTCGCATTCGAACGCGTTCCACGAGTGCAGTGGAGACAAAGGCAGCTTGTTTTAGGCGGTGCTGGGTAAAGTACATCTAAAAAGTACTCAAATGTGAAGTACAAAGCAGACTTGTACCGTACGCATTACAAGTAATCAAATTACTTTTAATCGATTACTTTTTTAGTAATCTTGTAATCAGTTGATTACTTTTAATAGGCAGTAATCACAAGAGTAATCTGATTACTTTTTGAAGTAATAAAAATTACTTGTAATTGTTACTATTTTTCTCCGCAACCCCCCCCCCCTCAAACTGGTGACCGCCCAAATCATTAAACTTCTTCAAACGAATTCTATGCTTGTGTCCGCATTGTGAAGGTGCAACGACCACGAAGAGGGAACCCGTTTTTTCTTCTTCACTACTTGTGAAAATGTGACATGCAGGTTGGAAGTAGTTCATTGTTATGAGCGCTAAAGTTATAAGTCTTCACGTAATAAAGTAATTGGGAAAGTAACGGTTACTTTTTAAAGTAATGTCCAATTACTTTTGCAGTCGAGTAATCAAGTAGTCTAATCGAATACTTTTTAGCCAAGAGTAATAGTAATTGTAATCGATTACTTTTTTCGATTACAGGTAAAGTAGTAAGTACACCGGGCGCAAAGTACTTGGATTAAAGTACTAAAACTACAATGGACTTTCAAAGTAAAGTATAAGTAGTTTTAACACACTCTCTCATGGTGACCTTTCATTCATTTTTTTTTCTTCTTAACCTAGCAGTCATTGCCCCAAGGGAAATGGAAATGCATCAGTCAGTTTCGGAAATTACGGGGAATAATAAATAAACTCAAGTGGCCAAAGAGTAACTTTATTCTCGTTGACGAACTATAGACGTCTTCTGTTTCCTGTCGTTCTCAGTCACGTGGGTTCCGTATCTGGTATGCGGGACGAAAAAATAATAAAACATTTCAACCTGGCAAATGCGAGAAAATACACGTGAGGAAATACAAGCATGTGTGACAATCACGCACTTTTGTAAACACCTTCCAGCTGTGTGGAAGGTGTTTTTCTCCACGCACCTGGAACGTGCGCGGAGAGAACAAAACGATGTTTTACCGCATGCCAGATGTGAGGATATTCAAAATAGCTGCACCCTTTTGGAGAGGTATATACTATAACACATTCGACGTATAACGCACTTCTTTGTATTCGGTATCATAACCGCCATTACGTCACTCAGAGAAATGGCCAAATGAAGTCTCTATAGACGATAGCGCGTATTCACGCGACAATACGCTTATTTTTATGTGCGCGCGTGCGCATGTGTGTGCGCGTATGTGTGTGTGTGTGTGTGAGTGTGTGTGTATTTGTTAGAGGCTGGACATACCTATACGTCAACTCAGCTTCCCCGCTAAATTGTACGGGAAAATTGTCGTCTGTTGGCCAAAACATCAATTAAGTCTCCTCGCTAAATTTAGCGGGAAATTGACGTCACATGGTTACACCAATTCAGTTACCCACTACATTTAGCGAGGAAAATTCACGTCTTCTGACCGAGGCACCGATCCAGTTTCCTCGCTACATTTAGCAGGGGAAATCAATGTCACGTGACCTGACGTCACTTGACCTGTACATCCATTCGGTTTCCCCGCTAAATTTAGAGGGAAAATATACGTCACGGGACACACCGCTTCCCTCATCATTCCCCTAACCAATTTCCCCACAAATTCGTTTCGTTTTATAACCCTTTAATGCTACTTATACATTATATGACTTCGAAGGTAAAGACTGCAACCAATATTTTTATTCTAAGAATGGACGTAGCAGACCTTGAACCAATTGGTTCCATAATGAGGGTTCATGAAAAATCTCGTTCAAAAACGTTCGGTCGGTGGCTGGAAAACTTACTTTCCGAAAGAACAAAAAGAAATGCTGGAAAATTGTGATAAAGAATTGAGAAAAGTTGAAAGTTGACATTAAAAGCTCTTACAAACGGTGCGTTTCCTTTTCCTGGCGAGCTTTATTACATAGTGTTCATCTCTCCCTCGTTCTCTCTTGTTTCGATATATATATATATATATATATATATATATATATATATATATATATATATATATATTTATGTATACAATTTCTGCTAAACTGGTTTAATCACCGCACAGAGAGGTCCGACATCTTCGGTGGTTGGCTTCTAACTGCCAAGCGCACACACACGAGCACACGAGCGTTCCCTTCGTCGCGTGCCGGTTTCTTCTCTTTTATGTTTTTTGTTCACCCCGCACTCAGCGTCTCCGCTACACTATCCCCCTCCCGTCCTTTGAAGACCGAGCAAGTCCTACAGAAGTCCTTGATACAAACACAGCCGGTCGCGGTGGACCACGAGGGCCCGTGATCTATCCCTGTGACGTATGCGATAGACCACATCACTGAGACGTTTGATGACGATGAAAGGTCCTTGCCAGTTACGCTGCAGTTTTGGAGACAGTCCTTTTTTGCGAATCGGGTTGTAAAGCCATACTCTTTCCCCTGGAGAGAACGGGCGTGTTGTGACATGCGCGTCGTACCGGGCTTTCATGCGATCCAAGCCGCTCGCCAAACGCTGTCGAGCAAATGTGTGTATCCGCTCGAGGTTTGTTCTCAGTTCACCTACGTAGGACGCAGGGTTTGTGGTCGGCTCTGATGCTCGTGGAAAGGCTAAATCACAGGGCATGCGAAGGTCATGACCGAAGAGCATTGTGGCAGGCGTATAGCCAGTGACCTCATGAGCAGACGTGCGATATGCATACAAAAACAAAGGCACGATGCTGTCCCAGTCATCTTGCTGATCACTGACGAACATGGACAGATGTTGTAGGATCGTTCGATTCATCCTCTCGACTAAACCGTTTGACTGCGGGTGGAGAGGCGTCGTTCTTGTCTTTTTGATGTTGAACAATTCGCAGACTTCTTGGAACACCCGAGATTCGAAGCTCCTGCCTTGGTCCGAGTGGATGCTCAGGGGAACTCCATACCGTGTAATCCAGTTCTTCACGAGAGCGTCGGCGATCTCGGAGGCGGTCTGGCTCGGTAGAGGAATGACCTCCGGCCACTTCGTGAAATAGTCCACAATGACCAGCAGGAACCTGTTGCCAAGCTTAGATTGAGGAAACGGTCCAAGCACATCAATGCCGACGCGTTCAAAAGGTGCTCCCGTGACATGTTCTTGAAGCGGTGCTCGCTGTTTTGCGTGAGGACCTTTCCGTGAGACGCACATGTCACATAGACGGCACCATTGCTTTATATCATTATGGCACTGCAGCCAGTAGAAGCGCTGCCGAATCTTTTTCAGGGTGCGGTTCACGCCGAAATGTCCTCCTTCAGGGCTTGTGTGCAGCTGATGAAACGCTTGAGAGCAGAGTCTTCGTGGCAGCACCAGTTGCCATACAACAGAGTTGCCCGCAGCGGACTCCCAGCGTCGGTAAAGAACACCGTCGCGCAGCAACAAGGAGTCCCATTGCGCCAAGTAGCTCTTGAGGGCTGGAGACAGCCGAGATACTTCCTTAGGAGGGGCCTGTTATTCTGTCTCTTCCATCTTACTAATGGGCCGATGTCCGGGTCGTCAAGTTGAGCGTTTCGGAGCTCTTCTGGTGACCACGCTTCGTAGTCGCAGAGTAGGTTGGTTAGTGCGTTAAGCGTGTCGAAGCTGCGCTTTTCAATGCTCGAGCACTGCTTGCACTTTTCACTACATGGCCTACGAGAGAGACCATCGGCATTGGTGTGCTTTGAGCCGGAACGATGTTGTATGTCGAAGTCGTATTGATGCAGGCGTTCCAGCCAGCGGGCGACCTGACCATCAGGTGTCTTGAAGCTCAGCATCCATGTCAGCGATGCGTGGTCGGTTCGAATAACAAACTTCCGGCCCAGTAGATAGTGGTGAAAATGGGTGATGGCCTTGATGATGGCCAGCAACTCCCGTCGGGTGGTGCAATAATTGCGTTCGGGCTTCGTGAAGACCTTGCTATAGTAAGCAATGACACGTTCTTGTCCGTCCTGCTCTTGTGATAAAACGGCGCCAATTGCCGAAGCGCTGGCGTCGGTGTCAAGTATGAAGCGTCCAGTCTCCTTCGGATACGCAAGTGTTGGCGGAGACGTGAGGGCTGCTTTGAGCGTCTCAAACGCGCGCTGGCATTCCGAGGACCAGACGAACTTCGCTTTTCTCTCAGTCAGAGCATACAAAGGCTTGGCGATGTGAGCGAAATCGGAGACGAATCTTCGATAGTATGATGCCAGCCCAATGAAGCTCTGCACGTCCGTGGCGGATCTCGGGGTTGGCCAGTCAACGAGAGCAGAAAGTTTCCGAGGGTCTGTGGAAACGCCATCCACCGAAATGATGTGGCCGAGGTATTCCACTTGCCTCGTAAACAGCGAACATTTCTTCGGTGTGAGCTTCAGGTTCGCCTTTTGCAGGCGTGAAAAAACCAAGTTGAGATTCGCCAGATGGTCTGTGACTGTCTTGCCGAAGACGATGATGTCGTCAAGGTATACAAGGCAAATAGTGCCTATGAGCTCGTTCAAGACAGATTCCATTAGCCTCTGAAATGTAGCTGGGGCATTGCAGAGTCCAAATGGCATTACTCTGAACTGATACGAGCCGGTACCTGTGGTGAAGGCGGTCTTCTCGCGGTCTTCTGGTTGCACCGGGACCTGCCAATATCCGCTTTTGAGGTCGAGTGTCGAAAACCACGTGCACCCAGCGAGGGCATCCAAGATGTCATTAGTCCGAGGAAGTGGAAAAGAGTCTTTCTTGGTGACGTCGTTGAGTTTTCGATAGTCTATGCAAAATCGAGTTGTACCGTCCTTCTTCGTCACTAGCGTAACTGGTGATGACCAAGGGGAACATGCTGGTTCAATCACGCCCTGTTGAAGCATTGTCTTCACCAAGTCGTCGACGTGAGACCTCTGTGTGAGAGGAATGCGCCGAGGGGGTTGTCGAATGGGAGAAGCCTGTCCTGTCACAATCCGGTGTGTCGCCACCGATGTTAGCCCTAGATCTGCGTCTCCCGTGCTGAAAAGGCTTGTGAATTTTTCAAGCAGCTGGCAAAACCTCTCAGCATCGAGTTTATCGAGACAAGCAGACGCGCCTTCGTATAATGGTAATACGTGCGCAGCTAGCTTGATAGAGGATGTGCGAGGACACATATACGGGAGGGTGTCGTTTATTGGCAACCCAGTGTCGTAGAGGACCGTCACCTTGGCGGCGCCTAGGGAAACGAGTCAGTTCCGAGATGCAGCAATCCAGCGTTGAAATCGAGCACGCACTTGTGTGCTTTGAGGAAATCGACGCCCAGAATGCACTGCTCCTCGATAGCGGCAACGACAACAGGCAGCGAAGCGTGAAGGCTACCCACGGTGAAGGGTACAGTTGTGGAGCCTAGTACAGCTACCATGTCTCCCGTTGCGGTTTGCAGAGCATAGCTGTCAGAGCTTTGTGGAACGGCACGATTCGCCTTCATCAAAACTTCCGGTCTAATTACCGAGGTTGTAGCTCCGGTATCAACAAGTGCTCGTACCGAAACTCCGTCGACGACGCCCTGAAGGTAGATAGATGTAAGTGGTGCTGTCAGGACACGCGTTGATGTGATTATCCGCGGCGGTGTTGCTGTTGGGTTCCGGCTGCTGGGGTGATACGTGGGACATTGTGCCCGCGTGTGGCCCTGCTGATGGCAGTTCCAGCAAACTGGGGCTGGAGGCGCATGTGTTGCTGTTGTCGGGGCTTGCGGCTGCGTAGGAGGCGTCAGAACTGTAGATCGTGATGCTTGTCGAGCAGCTTCTATCTCCAGTGCGCCCGTGTGTGCTGCTCGGAGTGTCTTGGGGCGTGCTAGGCGAAGCGCATCCTGCACCTCAACGGATGAGATGGCGTCAATGAACGCCATGGTTGCCACAGCGTCAATTGTGTCTTGTGGGCAACCAGGAAATGCAAGATGGGCGAGGCGCTCGATGTCGTCGGCGACGTGAGAAACTGTCTCGGTTGCAGACTGACGACGGTTGCGAAGTTGGGCGTGGTGAAGAAAGCGGAGGGTCCTTCCCCGTAGCGCTCGTTCAGTGCCGCGACCAAGGCTTCGTAGGATTGGCGGGTGTCGGGTGGTAGGTAGTGTAGTACTGTCAAAGCTGGTCCGGTTAGATGGGCGGCCAAGGCTTGTGCCTTTTGAGCCGGAGACCATTGGTTAGCGTCAGCGATGAGGTTGAACTGGGATACGTAAGGCGCCCAAGGAACGGTACCGTCAAATGTCGATGGCTTTAGACGCAGGGTTGAAAGTCGGGTAGCGTTCTGTACCGGGGGCTTGCGGTGCGCTGCTCCTCGAGTTCAGGGAATCGAGACTCCAAGCGTTGAAAACGTTCTGTCATGGAGGCAGTGAAGTCCTGAATGGATGATGTCATGGTTTGTAGAAGCAGGCTCTCTCGTCGAGCGTAGGACGCTTCGGATTGTTGGAGCCAGCTTTTGAAGAGGGGCATGAGTTGGGACGCTGTAGGGTCTGAAGAAGCGAGATTTTCGGCGCCGGTAGTTGCGGTGTGGTCCCCTTCGGGACTGGTAGGAGGTTCCATTGCCCGGGAAGGTGTCGGCCCGAACGGAGCTCCACTTCTGACACCAGTGTAACAATTTCTGCTTTCAAACTGGTTTAATCACCGCACAGAGAGGTCCGACATCTTCGGTGGTTGGCTTCTAACTGCCAAGCGCACACACACGAGCACACGAGCGTTCCCTTCGTCGCGTGCCGGTTTCTTCTCTTTTTATGCTTTTTGTTCAACTCGCACTCAGCGCTGCTACAATACATGTATACATATATATATATATATATATATATATATATATATATATATATATATATATATATATTTGAGACAGCCCTTTTTCTAATCGTGTTTTTCGTGCGTCTCTATTACCAGCAGGATTTTATCATGTCTTGTCTTGCTCGGCGTTTATGCTGTTATGTTTATAGTCTCATTTTATTACTGTTTTCAATTCATGTTTCTCACATTTCTTTCATGCTCATTTCTTTTTAGCATCGTAGTCTCTTTTCATTTTGATTTTAAGTGCATTTCGCTTATTTTTATACCGATTTATTTTTCACATTGTAGTATCTTCATATAGGGCTTTTTATATAATATTTGTTTACATTCGTTTTATGCTATTTTTTTGCATTCCAAATTATTCTTTTTGTGGTTTTTGTAAAAAGTTTTGCCGTTTTATATACATTTATTTTTTGCCTTTGTGCTCAAACTGGGTGTATCTCTTCGCAACTCCATGCCACGCTCGCCCCCTCGCGGCCGAACGAAGAACCAGATGAGCAGGGCCGGCGGAGGAGACGGTGGCAAGGACAGTTAGCCTTTGTGCTGCTGGTCTGCTCGGCGTCTTCGTGCATGATGCAGTTTTCACGGAAAATGCGAGTGCGTTAAATGAGGATTTGTTGTGGTCCGCTTTGTAACAGCGTTGCATAGAGGGACCGGTATGTGTCGATAAACATCGAGACATCCAAATACCACTGTGCATCGTTTAACATCAGTCATGTGGAGTGCATGTCGACTACCTGGCGATATGCCTACGAAATGGTATTTGCTTATGTATATCGTCTTCTTTTTCTGACCGATGCACAAACGAGATATAAGACATATCCGGCACTGGGGGAGTCTATGCTACAATACGGTATCACAGGTTTATTCTTTCTGCTCGTAATATATAAAAAAGAGTATATTATGCGAAACATAGCAAGAAACCTTGCATAAGGAACTAAATTGGCTGAAACTTGAAACAGACCTAAAAGGTGCCCTCGCTAGGGATGTTTCCAGTTGAAAATTGTATATCTATAAAATAATTAGTACACAATTACTATAAATACATGTTTAAACAGCCACTAAAAAAGGAGACTCCCGGGGAAAATATAACGCTTCATTCTACAAAGGGTCGTCACAAACTACGGTAAAAGGTACGTCTCTTTTATGTTCGACATTATGATAACATGTTGCAAGATCGACTTTTGGATTTGCACCCCTACTGAAAAAAATTATATGAATCTATATAAGAACTGATATGAAATATCCAAAAACTGATATGCGACATATGAAACTGATATGAAATATCCAAAAACTGATATGCGATATATGAAACTGATATGAAATACCCAAAAACTGATATGCGACATATAAGAACTGATATGCAACATATGCCAACTGATATGAATGTGTCCAATAAACATATCAGAAATAAATTCATATAATTTTTTTCAGTATACGACGTGCCGCGCGGGAAAACAAACACGTGGCTTGGAACCGCAGTGGAGCGGCTTGATTTACTGGCTTTCAAATAATTACGGCATGAGCGTTTACTTTTTATTAAGAGATTCATCCCCTGAGCCGTTCAAAATACTCTCAGAGGTATGGCATTACTGAAAAAAAATCCAACATGCTGAGAATATTATTTATTGCTTAGGTGGTCACCGAAAAACTCCGTACTTACAAAACGACCTGTATAAAAGGCGGAAACGCAGAGCTCAGAAGTAGTTATTGGGTGTGCTGTTGTATTCATGTTTGTTGTGCCGTGTATGTGTATGCGCTCAATGTATATGTTCAGCTGATGCTAGTGGTATGCGTAATGTATCTACATGGTGGCGTGAGTAAATAAAAATATTTTTGTAGCACATGAATTGGGCGGTACCTAGCGCCACCTAGCCTAGTGTAACTGATATGCGGCATATGAAACTGATATGAAATAATAAGTTCTGATATGAAAAAGGTGTCCAATAAACATATCAGAAATAAATTCATATAATCTTTTTCAGTAGGGACTCACTTAGAATTGTTAAGAAATAGCTGAGAGTGGTGCAAGAACCTTGATCATAGCCTCCTTTATACTAGGAGGCTATGCCTTGATACATAACAAAATTTGTAACCTCTAGTTGTTGTTGTTTCTTTTTTTTAGTTGGAACTATGTTGGTGCGCCGTTTTGTGCAAGTGTTTGCACCTTGTGATTTTCAGTTTTCAATTTACAGCATGTGTAACTTGTTAGGGTTTTTTGCGACATGTAGCTTAGAGCTTTTTTCTTTCTTTTTAGGCCGGAAGCATGCTGGTACGTGTATTTGTGTAAGAGTAATAAAAATCCTCTTCATTGCTAAGAGTATCCCACCCACAAGCACACATGTGCGTTTGCAGGTCCCGGGTGATTAATGTACTCGTTTATTAAGCAATAAACTGGTGTGTGCATTTGGAACTTTTCGTAGATGGCATACGCTGCGCATTTTGGGTCCTGCGCCCGCCAGAACCATATGTGCTCAACGTGACGGCAAAAGCTCCCGCTAGTAGTGAAAAGGTCTTGAGCACGATCTAGAAAAAGATTATCTTTCCTGAACGTGAAAGTGACTTCTCGCGCAACGGTGTGTATCGTGCGATAGACATCGGGAATGGGGTCCAATTTTATGCGCCGAAAGGCAGTGCCCAGAAACATGACAGTTTTCTCTAAGCACTTTCATAAAACACAGACTCACGCGTATGTTTGCTTTCGGTTTACTACAAAGGCAAATAAACACATTCCTGTAGCATTTTTAAGCGCGTCTGTGTTCCCATCAGGAGGTGTGCTTAGAACGAGCGGTTACGGCGAGGTGGGTTTCGGCGATGTGAATAACACGATGGACATGTTTTGTATACTGTGTATCTGAATATTTCTTTTGACGGAGCAATAAATAAAACCTCCAAAATCGCCTATGGTTTTAATGTGCAGTTCCTGCATAGCGTTACTGCAGGCTACCGTACACAGATCGCAACGCGCCTGGCGCGCCAAAATCATGCTTCAAAAAGTGCAGCCCGAACCTTTGGTCGCAATGCTTCACCGTGGGGTAGCCTGTGGCTACGCCTATGCCTAAAACTGCCTATTACCCTACTGAAAAAGATTATATGAATTTATTTCTGATATGTTTATTGACACCTTTTTCATATCAGAACTATTATTTCATATCAGTTTCATATGCCATATCAGTTACACTATTCTAGGTGGCGCTAGGTACCACACCAATTCATGTGCTACAAAAAATATTTTTATTTACTCACGCCACCATGTAGATACATTACGCATACCACTAGCATCAGCTGAACATATACATTGAGCGGCACAACAAACATGAATACAACAGCACACCCAATAACTACCTCTGAGCTCTGCGTTTCCGCCTTTATACAGGTCGTTTTGTAAGTACGGAGTTTTTCGGTGACCACCTAAGCAATAAATATTATTCTCAGCATGTTGGATTTTTTTTTCAGTAATGCCATACCTCTGAGAGTATTTTGAACGGCTCAGGGGATGAATCTTTTAATAAAAGGAAACGCTCATGCCGTAATTATAAGAAAGCCAGTAAATCAAGCCGCTCCAATGCGGTTTCAAGCCACGTGTTTGTTTTCCCGCACGGCACATCGTATACCGGAAAAAGTATATGAATTTATTTCTGATATGTTTATTGGAAACATTCATATCAGTTGGCATATGTTGCATATCAGTTCTTTTATGTCGCATATCAGTTTTTTGGTATTTCATATCAGTTTCATATACCGCATATCAGTTTTTGGATATTTCATATCAGTTTCATATGTCGCATATCAGTTTTTCGATATTTCATATCAGTTCTTATATAGATTCATATCATTTTTTTCAGTAGGGTAGTAACCGTGGCAAGGTTGATTACGTGTTGCAATGCGCTAAACCTTGACGGTGTGCAATGATCGTAGACATGGGATTAAAAACACAAGGACAAGAAGAGACGTAAACACTGGCGCACTCGCAACTAACATTTGTTCAAAAAACGAATCCTTTATGTAGCCATGAAAAGACCCTTCGTCACGACTAGGCATGGTGTAGACCCGTTTCTAGAAAATCAAATTCTTTTGTCGATAAGGTTATCGAAGTGTCACTTGTGCACATCTTGCCTTGTGATTTGATTTAAAAGCCTCGTGGAGCTCCCTGGATACCTTATCTGGGTATCTGTCCAGACATTTTGTGTCTTTAAAAGACGGGGAGCAATGGCAGCGACTGCAGTGTGTTGCCAGATGTCTAGATGGGGCTGCTCGTGCAGAGGTCGGCATTTTAGGTCGCCCTCACTCACCCTCACCCTCACAGCCACACTCACGTCAGCCCCTCACTCACCCTCACCCTCACAGCTACACTCACCCTCAGCCCCTCACTAACCCTCACACTCACACTCACACTCACCTTCAGCCCTTCACTCACCCTCACTCACCCTCACGCCCCTCACGCACTCACCGCCCTCACGGCCCTCACGGCCCTCACACCCCTCACGCACTCACTGTCCTCACAGCCCTCACGCCCCTCACGCACTCATGGCCCTCACGCCCCTCACGCACTCATGGCCCTCACGCCCCTCACGCACTCACCGCCCTCACGGCCCTCACACCCCTCACGCCCTCACAGCCCTCACGCCCCTCACGCACTCATCGCCCTCACGCCCCTCACGCACTCATGGCCCTCACGCCCCTCACGCACTCACCGCCCTCACGGCCCTCACGGCCTTCACAGCCCTCACGGCCCTCACGGCCCTCACTCACACTCACACTCATGAATTTTCCTGGTTCAGAAACTCACTCACCTGTGAGGATGAGGGTGAGTGAGGGTTAGTGAGTGCCCTCATGAGTGAGGTTTGCCAAGGCAATGGCCAAGGTATGATAGTAGGAAGCAGGCCCTGCCGTATTCGTTGGCGGCAGCTCCAGCGCTCCTCGGGGTCTTTGGAAGGCTGTCAGCCACGTCGGGTCCCCGTGCCGGGAGCGGTGTTGTGAAGCCTCGCTCGCCAGCTCGTGGGTCCGCTCGTTGCCGGGGTGCCCATCGTATCCCAGGATCCATCGTATCGTTACGGCGGTCCCGTCGTCTCTTTGTAGGGCCGTGCAAGTATTCTTGATGGCGTGCGCGGTGCTGTGTCGTTGGCGGACCGATAAGGCGCTTAAGGGTCTCGGTTTCAAAGCCCCTCGATGTGCTTTTCGTTACCAGTGAATATCATATAGGGACTTCAACTCAGTGCAGTGCGTGAACAGGTGGATTCGTATATTTTTCAGCAGATATTTTTGCATGTCTCGAAATTAACAGCGCAAGTATGGAATCCACACAAACACACGTCACCACAGGTCACAAAACATTCACACTGTGTTTCTACTTCTACTTCCAAGAAGTAGAAGACACTGTGTGGATTCCTTGCGCTGTTAATTTCGAGACATGGAAAACCAACTCGCCCAAGCCGCCGTTTTGTCTAGCTATATTTTTGCAGCTCCCTATTGGAAAACCCCAATATGAACAGCGTATTATGGATATTGGGAAACAATATATTTTTATTGTATTACAATACAATATGGATAGTGTATTGGAACACATTACATTTATTGTATTGTATTACAATAAGGGTTTGTTATGGGATTCCAATATCCATAATACGCTAAAAACATTGGTATCCCATACCCCTATTGGAAAACCCCAATATGAACAGCGTATTATGGATATTGGAAAACATTACATTTATTGTATTGTATTACAATAAGGGTTTGTTATGGGATTCCAATATCCATAATACGCTAAAAACACTGGAATCCCATACTGTATAGACCCTTATTGGATCCCCATGCGTCGTATGGGGATCCAATAAGGGTTGTGATTCCAGTGTACTTAGCATATTATGGATATTGGAATCCAACATATTATATCGGCTACCAATAAAACTATATACGAGTTGGAATATCTCATTCAGCACGACATTTCTTTGCAACGCAGTCCCTCCTTGTGTGTATTTCTGAGTGATAAAATAAAAAAATGTTGCTGTTGTCAAATTATGAATAAAGAAGCAAAACACTGGGCTTATCCATACCAAATATATTTAACACATTCCTGAACTGGAGGTTCTGGCATTTACTGCAAAAGAAAGTTAATTGTTTAGGACCCTCATTCAAAAACTTGATGTTTGAAAACAGAATGTGAAATCCTCACCTTTTAATGAAAACAGCACCTGCTAGCTGCAGCCATATAGAAACTGCAAGATAAAAATTTGTGTTTAGTTCGCGACAAGTAGCAATCCTTCACTAAGCCGGATAGATTCAAAATTATGTCTGCGTTGATTGCGGAAAAATAAGCTTCAATGCCATTGCCACGGGTCATTCTGAGCTCGGTCAATTAAATATACGTATCCGCTCGTCTGGCTTCACTATTCCTGCTTCGCACCAAACTAGAGTATCTGTAATGCTCACCTTTGAGGAAAAACGAACTGGTGCTTGCTTGCTTGTAGGCCGTGGAAACTGGAAGAGAGATTTGCGATTAGTTGCGTCCAAGTAGCAGTTACTTTGAGTAGCCACGTAAAGTACACTAAGTCGGAAAGATTCAAAATTACATGCACGGGACATAGATATCCTCTTGCGACATAACTGGGCACACGTCAATGTCGCCCGCGTGTATTACAGAAAAATGAGCTTCAATGCAGGAGCCCCCAGTCGTTCTGAGCTCAGTCAGTTAAAATGCCCTATAGCTTGTCTGGCTTCAGTATTGCTGCTTCGGGAATCTGGAGTTCTCACCTTTGAGGAAAAACAAACTGGCACCTGCTGGCTCTTAGGCCGTGGAAACTGCCAGAAAGATTTGCGATTAGTTGCGTCCAAGTACCAATCTCTTTGACCAGCCACCTACAGCACACTAAGCCGGATGAATTCAAAATTAAATGTGCGTGACATAATATGTTTCTCGTGACCAAACTGGGCACATGTTTTGTCGCCTACAGCAACACTGAAGCCAGACAAGCGGTGTATTGCAGCAAAAGAAGCTTCAGTGAAAGCTTCCCCAGTCGTTCTGAGCTCCGTCAATTAAATATGCCGTACCACTTGTCTGGCTTCAGTATTGCTGCTTCAGAGCAATCTAGAAAATCTATAATCCTCACCTTTGAAGGAGAATGAACTCGCACCAGCTGCCTTGTGGGCCATGGAAACTGCAAGAAAGATTTGTGATTAGTTGCGTCCAAGTAGCAATTTCGTTGAGTAGCCCAGTGATGTGATTGGCCTAAGCTATTTTGGCGCACGTTTCGGAGCAACCAAAACAGTGTTTTGGAGCAGCAAATGTGGCCTTTGGAGCAACCAAAACAGTGTTTTGGAGCAGCAAAAGCGGCTTTTGGAGCAGCCAAGACAGTGTTTCGGAGCAGCAAAAGTGGATTTTGGAGCAGATATTCTTAGGAAAATAAAAATATTTGTTTTAAGGGCTGTACAAACAAAGGGCACTTTTGTGTTGTGTTCTGATGTGACGTGTTGTGACGGAACTCGCTGCTTCTGTTTTTACTGCTCAGACATCCCACAAGTGTACAGTGCTGTAGGCATTGCCAAGCAATTTTGAAAAACCGCTTGCCACCATTTTACTGGTTCCTGACGTGCCAGATTTTCGTCAAAAGTAAGCAAACGTAAAACAATGAGTTGCAAGCGTCCCAGCTGGTGCCTCAGTAACGCAATCATGTTCGCGTGCACGTGAGGCCAACTTCGGCAGACTTGCTGTTGGGCATGCTTCGTCACGCGAGCGCAGACAACGGCTGTCCGATCGAAACTGAAACCACGCTCCTCAGCTCCATCGCTACCTTATCCCCAAAATTGTACACAAAACGTAACTTTCGAACATGCGACAAAAACAGTCCAGTGGCGCGTGCTTGCCAGGCCGGCAAACAAGGTACAAGCTAAACACACAAAAAATAAAGAACCTGAGTGCATCGATGCAAGACATTGCGAGCCAGCCTCAAAACGTTCTTGGAGCACTTTGTGCAACGACTGAACTCGAGACAAGCAAGCGTGCTGTGCGGGTTCAGCTTGCAGACATTGCCTTCTTTGCTTTAGCTCACTTCTTTTCACCAACTTTCTTTCACAGCAGATTTTTCACGTACCGAGGTCCCTCTCAAAAGAAGGCCCACCGAGAGGAATCTAGATAAACAATACTTTGACAGAGCAGTTTTTGAATTAAAGATGGATTTTTGTAGTAACGTATCATTTAAACAAGAACAGGAATGTTAATGAACATGCAATGGTACTTAGTTTCATCTTAGAAAGTACCATATCTGCAGTGATGTGGGAACGGCAACATTCGACGTCGCGCGACCACGGTCACTGAAAGGCACTGACCAAATATAGTTTTCCCACGGCCGTTGCTTCAGCTCATAAAGTAACTCCTGCCACGCAAAAACATGGTTTCGTTTCACAGCATGACGGCATAGCTGGTACCCGGCACACTAGCGTCGGAGCGTCTGCACACATCCGTGTCTATTGTTGAAAATATAAAAGAGACGAGACCCACAAGACGAGAGCGCGAAACGCGAGATGCCGGGAAAACCATGCAAGACCGGGTGGACAATTGATGCACGGTACTTTGTCAGGTGGCCGCTTGCGCCACATATCACACACCTGCTCAATTACAGTACTCAGTTTAGTTTTGGTATTGAAAGGCGACCTAAATTGGTCGTTTGGAGCAGGCTCGGCGCAGATTACCCATATTTTGGCGAAATGTAGCAGGATGTAGCAGGGTTAGCCCCTTGGCGCAGTTTGGCGCAATTGGCGCAGCAATCACATCACTGGTAGCCACTTACAGCACACTAAGCTGCATAAATTCAAAATTACATGCGCGTGACATAATATGCCTCTTGCAAAAAAACTGGACACACGTCGACAAATGTGTTGTGCACGTGTATTGCAGCAAAACAAGCTTCAATGAAAGCGTCCCCAGTCGTTCTGAGCTCCGTCAATTAAATATGCCCTACAGCTTGTCTGGCTTCAGTATTGCTGCTTCAGAGCAAACTAGAAAATCTGGAATCCTCACCTTTGAACGAGAACGAACTGGCGCCTGCTTGCTTGTGGGCCGTGGAAACTGCAAGAGAGGTTTGTGATTAGTTACGCACAAGTAGCAATTTTTTCGAGTAGCTGCCTACAGCACACTCAAAATTACATGCACGGGACATAGATGCCTCATGCGACGGAACCCCCTTCATCCTTGTTTTCCGTTAACTCTGCTCATCTTCGCCGCTTGCCTCCAATTTCTGTGCTACATCTCTAATCTCGATTCCCTGGTTCCCAAAGGCCATGCCATGGCTTGTGCCAGGCACAGATCTGTCGGCTCCGCGACCGTCACTATATTGGCAAGGACGCCGCGGCACCTGGGCGCTTGATGTGTTCTTTTAATATTTTGGGCATGGCTGAAAACAGGTAGATGGGTGTCTGGTATGCCCTTTGCTTATTTGCAGATTGTTCCGAAAACAGGGGGTAGACGCTTCTGCGATCTGGGCGCATGCTCGGTATTTTACAATAGTTGAAATTGAACTCTGCAGGAATCTTAAAACATAACAAACAGAATGTGGATGCCAAAAAGCATAGCAAATGAAACACCCACCATCTATCTATTTTCGTTTCTTGTCCGCAAGACGCTGTCGTATATGTAGCCTCCCTTGCTTAAGCCGCTCCTCCCTAGTGTCCCGGTAGGGTCTCGTCCTGATGAATCGTTGGTGGAGACCTGAGGTGCGGTCAACAACCAAACTAATTAAAACTAATTCTGCGAAAGACTTCTATTTCCGAGTTACATTGCAAAACTTAATAAAAAGCAACCCTCGAAAATTCTGGAAATCTATTTTACCAGGTAGCACGACTTCAAACTCGTTTATAATTAACGACGTAACTACCATGGACGCGCTGACAATTGCTACAGCATTCAATACATACTTTCAGTCAGTATTTACAGTTGATAATTTCGAAGTTCCTCTTTCTACTCATGTTTCGCAGTCTGCGGTTGACGGCATAGATGTGAACGATCGGGGTGTACTAAACCTGATTTTGAAGTTAGATACTAAAAAAAGTCCTGGTCCTGATGACATTCCTAATTCATTTATTGTCCGGTACTCCCTTTGGTGCAGTCGGTATCTCACGGTTATTTTTCAGAAATCACAGTCAACGGCCACAGTTCCTTCATCTTGGAAACTCGCAAAAATCATTCCCGTATACAAATCTGGCAACTCACAATCACTGTCAAACTACAGACCAATTTCTATAACGTCACATTCATGCAAATTATTGCAACATATAGTCTACAGGCATGTAATGGAGTTTCTCGAAACTAACAATATTTTATGCGATTTCCAACATGGTTTTCGACGCGGTTATAGTACTATGACACAACTAACAGAATTTGTTCATGATATTGGTCAGTCTCTTGATATCGGTAATCAAGTTGATGCAATATTTATAGATTTGTCAAAGGCTTTCGACACAGTTCCTCATTCTAAACTTCTACACAAGCTTAACCTAATTCTAAATAATCATCACCTGGTCAACTGGATATCCAGTTTTCTTTCTCGTCGGTCACAGTTTGTCTACTTTAACTCATCCAAATCTAGTACAGTTGACGTATCATCAGGTGTTCCACAAGAATCAGTTCTTGGACCGCTACTCTTTCTGTTATACATCAATGATTTGCCACGCTATATTTCCACTAAGATACGACTTTACGCTGACGACTCCGTACTATATCACGTGATAAACTCCTCCGATGACCATATAACTCTTAACAATTCTCTTGTGAATTTTTGTACGTGGTGTAAAACCTGGCAAATGAACCTGAACTTTCGTAAAACCGTTTTTATGACCTTTTCTAGGCGTTCATCACCTTCTGTGTTTAATTATTCATTTGACGGGTTATGCCTAGAAAGAGTTTTTAAATATAAATATGTTGGCCTCCTTTCACGCCAGATTTATCTTGGTCTAAGCACATTGATACGGCATGTAACAAATCTCTTAAAAGACTTGGATACTTGCGGCATACTTTACGTGTGGCACCCCAAGATACTAAACTTTTAACTTTTAAAACTTTGATTCGCCCAATCCTCGAATACGGTTCTATTATTTGGTTTCCCTACGAACAGTCCGATATAAATAAAGTCGAATCAGTTCAAAAGAAATCGGTACGTTTTATTTGTCGTCGGTATGACAGAAACTTTTCTCCTTCTTCTAACCTTTCCGTGTTAAGTTTAAGACTTCTTTCTGAGCGTCGTGGTATTGAGCGCCTAAAGTCTTTGCATTTCATGATTAACTCATCACGTTTTGACTCTTTAGGTAGCTACATAAAGTTTCTCAAGCCAACTGCAACTAGGAGCCACCACGAATGAAACATTTTACCTTTTCATCCTCGTACTGATATGTTTAAATACAGTTTTTTTCCTCACACCATTGAACACTGGAATTTGTTACCAGGAAACATCCGATCACTACAACCAGATGAATTTCTGTGTGCCGCTGACAGTGGTCCATAGTGATGTCTGGACCGTCTGTGTATAACTCCCACTCCTGCCATAGTCCCAATGGGGCTGCAGTATGTATAAATAAAAAAATAAAATAAAATTATCAGATTAGACTTTTTTGAGACCGAACCATATACTTGCTGAGAGGAAGTACACCCAAACGAATCTCAGGCATGTCATTTATAGTGCATTTTAAATTGAGAGGCCTGATGTAAAATGAGACGTCAATACTGACGCACCCCTTTTGCGACCCTAAAATTTTGAAGGCGTTGTCCCCCTCGCTAGGGGGACAAGGCACATGAATCCCGGCATGTGGATAAAATTTTTACCTTAACATCCCGACTCAATGCCCATCCCCAAATATTCGAGAATTAACATTTTTAGAAAAAATTTTTTTTTCAGAAAACATAGAGTCATTTACCACCCCTACAAAAGCCTGAACCAAGCATACTCGTACCGTGGCTTGTTTGCTCCGTGCTGCCCCCGAGTTAACTCGGGCTGACAATGTTTGTTTTCAAATGGAACCCTCGTTTTTAGTTTCGGTTTCACTTGTTGAGGCAGGTAGATACTTTTGTAAAGCCTCCTCCTTATGTGCTTTTGAGTAAACATTTTTGCAATGGCTTTGATTTTGTGCTCCTTGACAAATGCTGAAACTCATATAGGCGGGCAATAGCTCGCCTTGAAAATACTTGCTCTTGGTGGCCGAGAACAAACTCGTGTTCCAGATTGGCAGCCACTTGCTGCCAAGAATTGCTGTACACATCCGAAAGAACCCAGTCTTAGTCTAATACAGATGCTTTGGCCGGACAGAGACACAAAAGCCTGACACAAGACCACTAGGAAGACAGGAAATAGAGTGTCTGTGAGGAATGAAACACACAACTCAGATAGGCATCAATCACTCACCTTGAAAACACTTGCCATGAGCGGCAAAGAGCAAACTTCTGGCCTTGATTGACTGGTGCTTGCCACCAAGACCTGCATGTATAAGAAAGAACCCAGTTTTAGTCAAACTTGGGTGTTTTTGCAGAAGAGAGACAACAAAATACTAATGCAAGACCACTACACATAAGAAATGGCATCCAAGAGGAATGGAACACAAAACTCATATAGGCGGGCAATAGCTCACCTTGAAAATACTTGCTCTTGGTGGCCGAGAACAAACTCGTGTTCCTGATTGGCAGCCATTTGCTGCGAAGAATACCTGCACATATCCTAAGGACCCCAGTCTTAGTCTAACACAGATGCTTTGGCCGGACAGAGACACAAAAGTCTGATACAAACCACAAAAAGCAGGAAATAGTGTCTGCGAGAGATAAGAACAGACCCAGGTGGAGAGGCTCGTTCTGTTTCACCTTAGTCTCATAGTGTAGCTCATTTTGCTAAAACAATGCATATTTGCTAAAAAAAGTATAAGATATAGTTTGCCTCATTTAGCAGAGTTTACTGCCAAGGGTACCTGCACCCCAGAACAAGTCAGACTTAGTCACAGTTTTTTTTTTCTTTTGATGAGCGACAACAGAATCCTAAACGGGTGATGAAACAAAATATGAGCTGTGGGGTTCTTTATGGAGGTCCCTCTACTAATAATCGCCGCCCGATCGGTATGCGCTCCGCCTGTCACCCAGGGAGTGACACACAGCAACGAGAAGACAGCGAATGGGTTTACTGTACCTCTCGGTTGCCCGTCGTCGAGAACCGGCAGTCCAGGGACGCCGACCCTTGTTGTCGCCCGAACCGGCAGTCCAGGCACGCCAACTCATTGTTGTCGCCCGTCGATCAGAGCTCACAGTCGGAGTCCGTGTCCAGGCCCGCGGATCGCCTTTCCCGCGCCAGCGCTGCGTAGGCTGGCTGTCCCGGGCTATCAATGCCCGAGTCTCGCTGCGGAACCACCCCGGGACCGTCATAACCCAGGTCATATGGCCCGGGCTCGCCGTTTCCACCGGTCTTGCTCCAGGCCTCGCTGGTGGACCGCTCCGGGGTTCGCCATGGGCCAGGCCAGGCAGCCCGGCTCCGACGTTCCTGGTACCAGCTTCAGCCTCGCTCAGCTCGCACTGTCTCGCGCCAGCTTGTGACTTCCGCGCCGACCGCCTGTCGCGAGCCCTCTGCCTCGTCTTTCACCCTTGGCTCCCACAGAGCCCAGCAAGACAGGCTAGCTTGCCTTGATGCCAGCACAGTGCCTCGGCCGACAAATGAGGTTCTATTCTTGGTCACCTGTCATATTTGGTGGGAATAGTAAAGTAAATGAAAATAAGGCAATCTCTCTTGCAGCCGCCAGCTGCAAACGAAATTCATATACCTCGATAAACGACCTGGAAATAAAATTGTATGGTGGTTGAGTGGTTTAAAGGGGTACTCCGGCGGTTTTTTGAGCTACCTCAACTAACCATATTTTCCGACTCCCTGGCCTTTACCCTTTCCTGTATGCTATTTAGTATCACGAAATTCATAACAGTTATTGTGAAATCGGCAAATGAAAATGATGCAAAAACCAACATTTAAATATACCCGCACTTTTCAGTGCCGTGACGTCAGTGGCGGGCAGGCTTGCCAGTAGAGCAAGCAGTCTAAAGAACAGAATATGCCAATCATTTGTTCCGTGCTGGAGCGCGGGTACTGGAGCGAGCTTCCAAAGCATTCATTTGACACCACGAAACTGCTTGGAATCAGTTGGGAACAAATTCTACAGTCCAAAGAGTGAACCCCTGCCTTCCACTGACGTCACTTTTTCGTTGCTGCGAGTAGAGACTTTCAGTTTGAAAAACACGGTGAGGACTTAAACTGTAAATTCGATAACTTTGCGAAAAAAATATATTTTGACCTAATATTTGGGATTCTATTTTAACGATGTTTGTTGGCGAGCTTAGCAAAATTTCAAGAAAATCGGAGACCATGAAGAAATCGCCGGAGTACCCCTTTAAGGTGTCAAATTTGAAACTTACAGACTGTGTAGTTCCGGCTTTAGTCCTCCTGGTGTATATTTTTATCCTTATTAATTATATTTAAATAGTTTTTTTTCAATTTTTGAGGCACAAGCACATAATTTATAGGCTAATTCATCTTTAGAAGCGTTTTAATTATACTCCACGGCTTCCTAGTGCTCGTAATAGGTTCTCAGTAAAAGCGGCTTTCAATATTTTTTTTTTTTTTGCTCTGGCTGTTGTTAGTTTTTTCACCTTTAAAATGCTGACAACTCGACACAAAATTAATAAAAAATGTTTTTTAAATGTGATGAAGATCAGCATTTCCAAGTTGTACCCCTGCTTCATGCCCCGACCATGCCCCCATACCATAGCCGAGTGCAGTGACGAATGGTCCCAGGTGCTGTGACCCGACCGTATATGACTTTACGGTGTGGCGCGACTCATGCAGCCCCTATGCTTCGTGATGGAGCCAGTGAGCGAGGTGCGACCTCCTAGAGCTGTGCAAGCCATAGCTTTACAGCCTGCGAAAGGTGGGAAGATGCCCCTCCCTTTGCATAGCTTGCAATAGCTCACCAAGAAGCTATTGCAAACACTAGGGAGCCACAGTGTGAATAAAAGCACTTCTGAATGTGAATTAGTGTGTAAATTATGCGTATATACGTTGGAACTTAAAAAAGTATATATATATATATATATATATATATATATATATATATATATATATATATATATACTAAAAAAGGCAAAAAAAAAAAACGTTTCCAGGTGGGTTTGAACTTAGAGCTCCACTGCCCTTGATTTCAGTTCCCTAAGGCCCGCTTCAGACGGGGTAACTTTTCCAGCAATTTTGAGGTTGCTGGCGGGTTGTTTCCTAGGTTTCCCTATATCAACACGAATTGCTGAGATCGGGTTCAGCTCTAAATGGACGAGCAACTCTAACAACTCGGATAAGTTTGAAGCGGCAGCAGCCAATCAAGGATACAATATTTTCACGTGACACCCCTGTGGTGGTGATGATGACAGCTAGCTGAAGACTTGGTTCTGGTTTGAAATGGATCGTTTTTGGAAATAAACCTTTTCAGAAAGATGAGTTAGTATTCTCAATGCCATTCAAAGATATAAAAACACGTTTTTAGCGTGCAGTTGTGCGTCTAAATAGTGCAAGAAAAATCAACTTGAATGATGATGATGGCAAGTCGTAGCAATTCGGTTGCTGCGTGTGAACGCGGGTGGCCCATGTTCACACGCAGCAACCGAATTGCTACGACTTGCCATTATCATCATGAAATTTTATTTTCCTTGCATTATTTAGAGGCACAGTTATATAAAAAAACATGTTTTTATATCTTTTAATTGTGCTGAGAATACTAACTTATTTTTTTAAACAGTTTATTTCCAAAAACGATCTATAGGCTCCTTGCACTGACGTCACATCGCATACTTTTGAACACCATGTAAAAGGAGGAGAGGGAAGCTGCTTTTGTAAAAATTTTGAGTGACAGGTTAATCTTCTATAATCTTCTGGGAGGAGAATAGCGACGCCTGTGCCAATCCGAGAGGCACAAAGGAGGATCCTGATAAGAGGGAGCTCCTTCTTCCCCTTTTCTCTGGAGGACATCAAAACTGACGTCATGTGCAAGCCACGTATTTCAAACCAGAACCAAGTTTTCAGTTGTCATCATCACCACCACAGGAGTGTCACGTGAAAATATCACGAACCTGATTGGCTGCTGCCGCTTCAAACGTCTCCGAGTTGTCCGAGTTGCTTGTCCATTTCGAGCTGGACCAGATCTCAGCAATTCGAGTCGATCTAGGGAAAGCTAGGGAACGTCCCGCCAGCAACCCCGAAATCGCTGGAAAAGTTGCCCCGTCTGAAGAGGGCCCAAGACACTCTATTGTCTGGTACAGAGACCATTTAGGAACGTTCGGGTGTTTAAACGCTGTACTACCCTTTTAAAACAAAAAAAAAAAAAAAAAAACATTTCAGAGGGAGAGTTAAGGAAAGAAATGTACCATTATGTTCAGTGAAGTTTGGTGACAAGGCTCGGGACTCGAACAGGAATGCCGTTATTCTTGGTGTGACCTCATTAGACTGTCTTGCTGCCTTTGCTGGGGTTTATCTAACTGAAGTACCTGTACGAAAAGTAGAAGAAACACATGTGCATAACACTCAATATTGACAAGAAAATTTGTCAACATCCAAAATGACCCATGGAGA
>JAZHYW010017217.1:0-52009 GCA_037355805.1 Ixodes ricinus
GCGCCGTCCAGATGGAAGAGAGTTTTTGACGTGAGCCCAGGTGCCCTCCACCGTATTGGTGTGCGCACCAGTGTTCGGGTCGACAAAGTGCAGCTTGTGGTTAACGGTGAGGTGCGTGAAGCCAGCGTCATCTGCAAGCTTGCGATAGCCAGCCCAACAATCAGTGATTATTCTTGTTCCAGGGCGGACCTTGAGACATGGACTGGCAGTTTATCCAGGTGTCTGCTGGACTCCAAAGGCATTATTACTGCCATGCTCATTGCGCCCAGCCACAATGACCTTGGACATCCCAGCGTGTTTCCGCCGGACTGTGTTCCTCTTGATTCTACAATCTCCCTTTCTGCATAAATCATCTGAATCATCCGTGGCATTACCACTCCCGGCAGGCTCGTCAATCGTTCTTATGGGACATCGTCTACGACTGGACAGCGGCAAGTGGTTATGACGCCAGTGATAAATTTTGTGAGACAAGGAAAGATGATGATCCTGAAAAAGAGCAGCCGTGCAGGAAACCTCTTGGACGACAAACATGCCGTTATGAATGCGGATATCCCTTATGTCTGGCAGGATAAAATCGCCTGATCTGCTGTTTCCGCCAGCAGTAACCAGCATCCGACGCGAATTGGTGATACCTGGACGATGAAAACTGGGATTATTATAGTCATGACATCCTGAAGGTGTTTTCGCGCTAAAGTGCGCCGCTCTGAAAATGCGCCGTGGAACTGCGTATTCAGCGGTAATGTGCTGCTGGTCGCCGTTGCCGTTAACAATGGTGGGCAATCAGGCCAGTTCTTTGTTCAGGCGGGCGAAACCAAAGTCTGTCTGGCTGGCGTGGTGGAAGGTTGAACAACAACAGGCTAATGCCGAAATGAATAAAGAAAATACCAATGAAGGGAGCCGTTGGAGTTTCAGACAGCGTCTTCTTTGATAGAGGAGGGCGGCCGTGCTACTCAGCAGCGCTCTGGCTACTCGGAATCTCCTTTTTACTACGGGGTACCCGACCTTTGTTGAAGCTGATTGTTAAATTCGTAAACAAACAACAGCGTTAGGCGGAAGGTAGGCGATGTGGCAGTGAATGCGGCGTGGTGAAAAAAAATATGATGTATGCTCTGCGGTGTGGGGCTGGTTAATACTCCGCCGGATTTATTTTCAGCAATTAATTTATTGCTGGTTGGCATTTTGGTGCTTATCGGTATGACTATCCTCATGCAGTCTGGACAAGTCGAAGAACAAATATTATTATTAATACCGTGTTTGAAGACCTTTATGCGTTTGACGATCGCGCTGTAAAGTGTGTGGGCGAATATTACTTTGGCAAGAATAAATTCATTCATGGTCGGTCTGGAAAAAATTATGATTATTGTCATTAATTATTGATTATTCATGTATTATTACTTCTTCTTAATTTTGTATAAGATGAACTGGCGAAAACCGGAAGAAGAAAACAGCTATTTGAGCCATAAATTGATTTTGAAGATCCTTATATTGAGGCAGATGGGGCGACAGTTTTCTTGATACCGATATGGCGGGCCATACGGTGGTATCGTGCATACTGGTTGAAAAGCGACTACGCTGCATTGGTGCGCTGAACCTGATGCTGGCGATGTCGCATTACTGGTGCTGCTACTGATGCCTTTCTTTGGTGTTGGCGGCTGTCTGGCCAGGCAGGGCAAATGCTCCGGTCGCTATCAGCCTATCGTCGACCCGCAATTTCCTCGTCAGCCAGTATTGCCGATGGGTAACCGCAAAGACGTGCGCTGGACAGCAACAGTATTGTCCAGACCCGGATCTCGCTGAACTGGACTGGTGAAATGGTCGTCTGGTCCGTCATCGTCGCCAGCCTGACGGACGTGGTGATGGCGGGCTGGTGCCAGGCCTGCGTGCAGTGAGTATATTCGCATTCTGCTGCGCTGCGCAAAGTTCGGTGGCAAAGTTTCCTCCCTCTGCGTTGAAAATTGTATGGATAACCGTCTTCATCAGGATCGGTGATGATATGGTGAAGAGCAAAAAATTAATGGCATTACAGCAACCTATCCGTACGCCAGACGATACCTCTTTTTTATCGCCTGTTACCTTTATTTTATTGCCGGTCATGTTCTCTGGCGGTGAAGGCAGCAGGCCTATTCCGTCTTGATTGGCATTGTTTATCGGCGATGGCGTGGTGACAATTAACGTGGTTATTCCAGCAGGCTATCAACACGAAGTATAAATGTGGTGACATCATGTTCTGGCGCGTGATACCACTGGGCGGCTATTCTCCAGCAACCTGCCAATGCTGCCGTGACATTCTTAACCCGTATTGCTGGCGATTCATGCAGTATTCAATTTGCTGGGGCCTGTTCCCTGCTCACAAATGCTGGATGTATCATTACTGGTGCTGCAATGGCGCTTATAAACCCGCTGCTAGATCTGGATGGCGTTATTGAAGTCGGCATTATGGATGACGATGAGGTTGCCGGAAGCGTCGAGTTAAAGTCTGACGTCCAGGACAAGCGTTGCCTGGGGATGCTGGCGCTGTTTCATGAGATCCCTCTGGTACGGTTCCCGTACATCATTGTGAAATTGTCTTGTCTGGCAATAACCGACCTGGATGGTAGTACTGTAGAGTTAGCGTATCGTCTGAAGCGAGATGAATTGTGGTGGCGCTTGCTTAATGCAGGCTAATGACCACGTAAAGTGCCAGTGTTTTATGCGTGAAACCCCCGTTTCTGTTATTTGTTCTCTGCCGTTCCGGCGCTGACCTCCCGTGTTTATCAAGCGTGCTGACGCTGGTGTTTATTGTCCCTGCGAGATGGTCAGGATAATCGTCTGACCTGCTGGCGTTGATGGCGATGATGTCGTTAATTAACGCTCACGCCGACTAACCAACTGCTCTATGGAAGTATGGGGATAAAACCTGCGCTCGCTGACGGCAAAGAAGTGGAGATGTGATGGATTATTTGTGCGTGGAAAATTCTTTCCCGCAGAGCGTCGACACATCAAGCTGGGGCGGTCTGGAGTATTAAAGTGCAGCGGACAACATTGCTCATGGAACAAAGTGGTGAAAACAATGGTGCTGGCAACAATCGCCGTTCAGTATCTATGAACGGCGACATATCTGGAAACCAAAAGTGATGAAACCGTCATGACGCTGTTGAAGGGCTATGGGCGATATGGTTGATTGAACGTTATGAATGCATTGTTTTTCTGGCCGTCTCTGGAAGTCTGCCGTTGATTACAAGTGGTGTGATGGTGATGAGTGTGGTGTATTGTCAGACCTGAACAATAAAATTCAATCTTTTTCAACGGCGTATTTTCTGGCAAATGCTGCGTAATCGTTGGTTGATCCCGGATAACCTTTACCGGTTGGCTACGCGCGGAAACCTCGAATGCCTACCGTTATCGCCCGAAACCGTTTGTTTGGTGAATATTGACGCTGGCAGTGGTTTTGACAGTATGGGCGTGGCAATGGTGCTGCTGGACAATGGGATGGGTGAACCTGCCGATCGCGTAAATCAGTCCCTGAACTCGGTATCTCGATTATTGAACATCCTCGCCAGCCTGATGAAAAACAACTCCACCTCTGTTTGTGGATTTCCTTTTGACCGGACATTGATTTTCATGTGAAGGCACTGAACAATCATTCTATCTCTCCATCTCCATGATGAAGTATAACAACAATGCTACCGTTATGACAGAAGACGTAAAATACTGATGAGTTCTGATTGTTCGTGCTTGGCCTTAATTACAGCCTGACGCGAACAGGGTTTTCTCGTGGGCGGGATTCAACGTAACCCGGTAACCCAGATGATCCGCTAAAGCCTGAACACATCGCCACTAAAACACCTCGTGGCTTCTGCGCTCGCCGCTGTCAGTGCTGGTCCCGTCAGTTGAACAGTAGCGCGGTCTGGCGGTACTGGTTTATATTACCGGGGACGCGTATTCCATCGCGCTCGGCGCTCTGCCGGATAAAGGCCAACAAAGTATCGCGATTCACAACAGGATGCTGTATGCGCGTTTGCGGTAAAGTGGTGCTGCGCTGCCGTACCGTTGTTGTTGGCGACCTGGTCATTCAGGCGTATTGCTCGCCCGTGCTGGCGGTATGAACAAATCACGTCTTATCGCCAACACCGTAAAGGTGCCTGATCTGGCGATGGCGACGTTGATGTCTGCCGTTATTTGCCGCTGCTCGATGACCGGCGGTCAATATCGCGCGATCAATCTGCTGCTGGCATGCCAGCAGGCGGCGGTCGGTAACCGTTGGCGCAGCAAAGCGGTAATGGCATCGCCATAACCTCTGCAGCCGTTATCATTGCTGGGCTGATGGGCAATTAATTATGTTAACCGTGAAAACAAACAACCCTGATATTAAAACCTGCTGGCCTCGCGGATGCGGTTGATCGGTGTTGGCAATATTTCCTTTATTGGTGAAGATAAAGGTCGAAATGGACAAAGATGGAGATGATTACCTTCTCCAGCAACCTCTCTGTTATTGCATTCTTGAAACGTATTTTCGACCAGTTGGGCGGTTGTGCTGGTGCTTATCATCTTCACCCACCATTACCATGCCAAAGACGATGGGGCTTTTTATCATCTTTCTACCTGTTTTTTGAATATTGATCCCGTTGGCTTCCGCAGTCATTCTTTCCCTTTCCTAATTGTATTCTCCTCATGTTCCTCTAGATATTTCCTTCCCTCATTGAGACAGACTCCCAGATATTTGTATTTTCCTACATGGTCTATTACAATGCCTTGTATCCTCAGGGGTTCCCTTTTTTCTTCGCTAAACACCATTACTCGACTTGTCGCTACTAAAACTCATGCCCAAGGTGTCCCCTTCCTGTCCACATATTTCAGCTAGTTCCTGTAACATATCCTGGTCATCTGCCATAAGTACTATGTCTTCCACATACATCAGTCCTAGTACTACCTGTACTAAATTTCTCCCTCCTTCCATATAACTCACATTAAAACCTAAGTTGATCTGCTCTAATTTCTTTTGCATTTCACTGAAATATATCATGAAGAGCAGAGGTGACAGTAAACAGCCCTGCCTGAGCCCTCTCTTTATTGCTGCGGGTTGTGTAGTTTCTGCTTCCCATGTTATCTTACTGTCTGTGTACACCTGCTGAAGAAGCCTAACCAAACTTACATTTAAGTTATAGTCCTTCAGCTGACCCCAGAGTTTTTCCTGGCTCACATTATCGTACGCTCCCCTGATGTCCAAGAAAGCTACTCCCCTGGTGTCCAAAGCTAATGATGAAGGAGTTTGGTTCTACAATGCTATTTCTATACATTGCGTGGCGACGAATAAGTTATCTTCCAGTCTTTTATCGTACAAAATCTAATTCCACCGTGCATTACAATGCATGAGCAGAATTAACGCCATTTGATTGATTACTCCGGAACAGAGGCAAGTTGCTGGGGTTCACTTCGAAGGTGCAACGGAAGGTCATGGCTCCGAAGAGCAGACACATTACCTTTCCATCCACCGCCAGGTTCAAATACTTGCTCAGAAAGTTTGGCAATGACATACAGACCGAGATGATCGCGACGGACAGCAGTATCTCGTACCACATATTTTAAACTAATTCACGCACAGTCACTAACTCCAAAAAAGCACAAGCAACGGCAACAGCCACAAGAAAAAATGGCGATTTGGACGGCGAGCCGGAGTGCCCCCAAGCGAAATATTCCCGAAACCACAAAGACGGTTTTTTCCGAAGTAGATCAGTTTTTGCTTCTCTATCAAATATTCAGAAGGCTGACAGACACAAGCCTATAAAAAAGCATATAAATGTTGTTTTTTCACTTTCAAACGTACAAATTCTTGATGATGATAGATGTTACCTTTTCTTTTTCTTGTAACCTGGCAAACAGCTGTTCACCCGGAGGCGGTAAGATAAGCATTCCATTCGTTTCGTCTGTGTGAAGTTTCACCTCACAAAACAAATTCCTTTTTCATCCGAACCTTGATTCAACTTACAGAGGGGTCAGCGTAAGCCGATAATCAAGGATCAGGTGATCAATACCTTCGATTAATCCGAAACAAGGAGCGAAAACGTACGCTCCCACCCAGCGCACCTCATCCGCTTTTGTTCTCGATAACTTCGCGAGCATCGCCCCAGCAACAAAAATTGCGGTGAGTTTATCGTCTCTTGTTTCAAAGAACCTTAGTAATCTGACTAATTAAGCTCTTAGTTCAATTATTACATCCTTTATTAGCGGTAAAGTGGTTTGAGCGAGGAAATAAAAGTAATGTTTCACCGTGTGAAACGTTCGAAATATTGTCGGGTGGTGTCTGTTTACTCATATTAGCAGTAATTAACCAGTGATTTGTGCTCATAACTACGCCCTCTAACTTCTCTTGCTTCTACTCCTCTGCGCGGATGAACCAATCTCCTGAAGAAGCAGCTCTGGAGATAAGTGAAGCAGCTGAGCTGTCGAATTCGGCGCCATCGCATGAGTCATGACCGATTTTGCAAATTTCGAATGTGGTAACAGTTTATTGCACGTTTGCTCTTCCTGTACCTCGAGCGTTGGTGTATGTGTACGAATGACGGCGGCGGTGGTTGTTGTTTTTCTCCTCTTGGAATGATCAAACAGGAAGCATCGAATGAGATGCGAAGCGCTCTCCAGAAACATGAGGCCGACTCCGGGGCGTCGCCACGGCTACCACGGCTATCAGCAGGGATGCAAGGGGTGCGTTGAGCTCCAGCGTTGGCAGTTGTGGACGATCACCCATCGTTGATTTCTTCGCTTCCGTCTGGGAAAGGCAGCCCGTGAGATTTGATGCACTTATATCCGTTCTTTATGTTGCGTCGATTGAACGCTGAGCGATGTGTCGTCGAAGTTGCAAAATGGTGATCTCTCTCGGGTTTCTTCTGAACACTCTCTCTATCACGTAGTTTGTTGCTGTATCCCACCATCACGCTGCACCTTGATATAGGTCATTAGCTTATTACTATTGTTATGTGAAACAATTATACATTCATCTTTGTAATGGTTTTATCTCCCCAGAGTTTGTTGCTTCAGGCACAAACCCAACTCCTCAATAGGCTGTTCTGCACACATTGTTCTTGAATGCATGCCCAAGCATTTACAACTTTGATACGGAAATTCACAGCTTAATAAAATCAGCTACATTATACATCGGGAATATACATGACGAATACCGAGATACTGAGGCAGGAAATGTTCATGGCCTATAACCTTTTGTGTATATTGAAACTTCTTTTCTTTTGTATTTAGACGTTGAAGTATAAACGCAAGAACAGACAAAATGACATTTGTTTTCTTCTATTTGCTTTTGTATTTAGACGTTAAAGTATAAACGCAAGAACGGACAAAATTGCATAACGTAAGATGTGTCGCTTTGTCGCCTCCTTGTGTTAATACTTCCAGTGCCGTCTAATTGCAACCAGCGTGCTCACCTTCTACTTTGTTTTGGATGTTTGTTCTTTCGGGGAGTCCTGCCCTTCTACTGAAATTCCTTGGGTATATGACATTCTTCCAGTGAGGTGACAATGCGGAGAGCAAGTCGGTCTCGGTTCTTTGGCAGTAGTAGGGCTTGATGTAGATGTCAGAACGACGCTAGAGTTCGTGATTGGCTTTGATTGTAGGATAGTGGGTAGAATGACCAACACGCAAGTCTTTCGCCTTGAGGTAGAAGTGTTGGGTCAGAGTTAAGCATTCGGAAAAGTACTTGAAGTAAAGTACAAAGTAAAGAAGAGGTTACAGTAGAATGCCGTGCATCCCCTCATTCCACACTAAGTGCCCATTCCCAAATTTGTAAGATCTGAGAAAATATGCACAATACATTTATATGTAAAATTGATGACCGGACAAGCGCCCATCCCCCATTTTTCGCTATTATGTCCAAACTTTGAGTGGGCACTTGCCCTGTATTTTACGGTATGTGCTTCAAGTAAAGCAAATACACGGGGCGAAACGTGCTTGAAGTAAAGTAGTATGAATACAACATTCTTTCAAAGTAAAGTTACAAGTCCTTTTATTAACACAATTTTTCATTCCCATATACAGCTTCTTTTTTTTTTTTTTAACTGGTAGGTTTTGTTTTAGGGGTAATTGGGGGTGCATCAGTTATTTTTGGAAATGGCGGCGAATATTAGGTAAAGTCAAGTACCCACAGAGCAGTTGTTTTACTCTCACTGACAAACTATTTAACACAGGGGTCTCCAAACACCGCCCCGTCTAAGCCTTCTGACCGGCCTGCAGATGGCCGCGGTCTTTACGAGTAACGCCGTCCCCGGCCCACTGCTGCCAACGCAGAAATAAGTGCGTGTAAAAAAACGGGCGCCGAGACCCACACCAAAAGCGCAAACGAAGATATCAGAAAGAATGAGTCGAAAACTGCGTTAGAGGCGGGGTCTCTCGCCATAATTTTTATGGTTCATCATGCACCAAGCATTACTATTCATAGTCCCCTGTTTTATGTCTGTGTAACTATGTTAAAAAAAATTTTGCATCCTCTTTTATGTCATGCTTAGAGTCTTGTGTCATAACTATGGCATATTGTCATCATCAGGTCTACCCTTCTCATTAGTGTTCTGCCCCATGTGAATACGCCAAAGTTCCTATGCACTTTGATTTATGCCTGGTTGAATTTAAAAACAAAGTTTATGTACTTATCCACCCTTGCATTTTGTATATTTTACTCCAGTATACGTTTTTGTATTTAGATGCCTATCCATGTTTATGTAGTTAGTATTTCCGTCGTTTATATTTACTTGTTTATTTTCCGGCCCTCAAGACTGCGACAGTTCCCCAATCCAGCCCCTTAGCCGAAATGTCCCCTTAGCTGAAACGTTTGGAGACCCCTGATTTAATGCAACCAACTAATAAGGCACTTATTTGTATTGGTTGTATAGCTGCCATTACTTCACTCATAGAAATGACCAGACGACGTCTTGAAAGACGATGGCGTGCTTTCGCATGGCGATATGCCATTTTTTGTTAGAGGTTGGTGAACTTTTATATCTGCCCTCCCACTATTTCTGAGAACTTGACAAAGCAAAATTTTGTGATATAAATTTAACGACGAAATTTGGGAAATGTGCTTTGAAGTCGGGAGATGTACATTTTTCGGAAAGTACAGAAAAAAATACTTCAAGTAAAGTACAAGTACATACTCAGAGAATGTACTTCAAATAAAGTACAAGTTTTCTAAATCTATTTCAAGTAGTACTTTAAGTACAATGTACTTAAAGTACTTCCCAACACTGCCTTGAGGTCTACTCTTATCCTTGAGGTCTACTCTTTATCCTTGAGGTCTACTCTTTATCCTTCAATCAGAGCCAGTCGGAGCTCGGCGTTTTGACATCACCACAACCCTTGCAAAAGAAGCAGACAAACTTGAGCTTTGCATCGTGGGTAGTTCGGTTCAATTGTTGCTTGCAGAAGATGGACTACGATGTTCACGTCATCAAGGAGGGCTACTCGCTGATGAGCAACGATGGTGCACCATGGTTGCCAATGGGACGTCCACACTTGTTAGAGGGACCGGATTCAACGTCATCGTGGACACCTTGTCGGCGTGGGACAAGGATTTTCTCATTGAAAGTAGGTCTCGCCATAATTTTGCTAGTTACCTTCTCTCAAATTAATACTCCGTGTATTATTCCTGTAGGCCAACAGCCAAGTAGCCCTCCCTGTTGATAGGAATGAAACCTTTGAGATGTTTTTGCAACACGTCAGTGGTAGTGCCTGTTCCGTGAATGCATGGGTGGTCATGTCATACTGCAGTGCCCTTTGTGACAAGTGGTTGCTTACAACATCTAGCCTGCAAATTCTAAGAACTTCTTTAATCATGATGCTTTTTTTTTCTTATGATTCAATGATTGCCTTTGAGCTATTGTATCGTTGAAACTTGGGCAAGTTGGTTCAGCAATGTGAAATTAAAAACAGCACGAAGACGGACGAAAGACAAGTAGATGCACACATACAGAGCTAAAGCCAGTTCTGGAATAATTTTGCAAAGAATCGAGGAAAAGAAATAAAAAGAATAAGACACACACTACCACTTCTTTTTATGAACCGAAGTGCTGTGGCTCTTCGGTTCATCTTGAAAGAGCTGCTCTCCCTACCGGACCCACCTGGCTGCAGTGTTGTTGAAGAACCTTTTGTTGTTTCGTTGTCATTTGTCGGGAAATTGTTCCTTCAGGTCCTAAAGGCTATAATTGTTGTTGGGTCGATGTCGCAGAGACACGAGACATGTTTGTTGAGCGGGAAGATCCAAATGGCACTGCTCTGTAAGCTTGGCCTTTACTCCGTTATGTTAAAGCTGATAGGAGGCACTAGTAATTACATAACATGCCTTTCCTTTTAAAAGACGAAACAGAAATAACAACCTGACAAGAAAAATGCCTTGCAAAATTCAGTCTCTGTATCTAGCAGGATGGCGGATGCTTCTTTTGGATCGTTACACTTAAGACGCACTTGTCCATTCCTTGGGGCTTGGTCACTCTGTTGTGTGAGCGTCACTGGCTCTTGTGGATCTGTGCTCATCAGGAAGTAGTCTTCTTCTGAGCGATTGTCGTCTTTCAGCTCGTGACGAGTTGAAGACGATTTGAGGTGCTAGCGGTTCTCTGACATACACGGCACAAGGAGATGTTTGTACCGTGTAGCGTCTTGGCTCGGGTCCAGCTTGTGTAACAATATTGTCTTTTGCCAGGCATTCCTGTGTCTTACCCAGACAGGCTGGTCCTTTGTAAGAGCAAGGAGAGCCTGAGTGTGGCAGTCTGCGTGCTTGTGTTATTCCCCTGCCTTCAACGCTTGAGGAGTTTTCGGTGGGCTCAAGGTGACCACAGTTAAGACAAATGATACAGAGTGGCGCTGTTGTCGTATTTAGCTTGGTCTCGGTGGATGCAAGCGGCCCAGGTTTCAACGGTGAGTTTCCTAACTGAGGGTTCTAGTAACGTTGCCAGGCGCAGAGGCGCGACTTTGGAGACAAATGTGACCGGCTTGTTGGCGGCCGGATAGTTGCCTGTATCCGTGACGCGAGAGAGCACTTGTTTCGGCGGCGAGACCTCACCTTGGACAAAATCATTTCTGCGTGCGAGGCAGCAGAGATTTCAGAGAAGCACATGAAGACCTCATGACAAAGGAACCACAATTGGAGATGAACACCGTACTCAAGCACTGTCAGTAGCCACCACGACAATCTGGACATCTACGAGGTTGGAGGGCTCAGTTTGCTCAACAAGTGACCCAAGACGCCTCTACACAAGTGTTCTCGTTGTGGAACGATGCACCCTCCTCGACAGTGCCCAGCCTAGAACCAAAACTGCTACAGCTGTGGCGAATTCGGCCACTTTGCGAACCTTCGTAAACTGCAGCGACCCAACACAGCACACACATCGCAAGTTGGTCTGTTGCAGGATGCGCACGAAGAATTTTTCATCGGCAGCTTAGATGTCTACAGTGTTGGCACAGACTCTACAGAATGGGATTAAGCAGTCTGTGTGAACAGCCATGAACTCACCTTCAAGCTAGACACTGCCTCCGATGTAAACGTCTTCCCACTTCTGACACCATGTTATAATTGTGGTTGAGTTGATGTGTAAAGACACGAGACATGTTTGTTGAGCGGGGAAATCCGAATGGTGCTTCTCTGTATGCTTGACCTTTATTTCAATATGTTAAGGCTGATGGGGGCACCAGTAATTACATAAGACAAAAGAGGTTCCCTGGGCTAGACCGTGTAACCCTATTGGTGGCATGCACAAACCACAGGGGGCACTTCTCTAGCTATCATCATCATCGTTTTTGACGTCAGGGTAGGACAGACTGGGACAGACCGTGCAGATCTTGGATCCCTCGGCTCGTCAGCTCACTTCATGCGCTTTTTGGGTAGTGCGCGGCAAAGCCGGTTTCACGCGCTGTGTATATTTGGGGAAGCCATATTTGTAGTAGGACATTTTACCAAAGCTTAAAACCATGGCACGCATAGTCGTGCTAACAAACACTTTTGGCGCTGAGGTGTTGAAGCACTTGAATGGTGGTTTGCTGTTCTCTACCCCAGTACAAAAAGTTGGATGATGAAAATTGAATATCCAGCACTTTACCCCATTACAACATCTACCACAGTGAATAGGGTGTATTTTTTATTGTGATTTGGACAAAATAAAATTAAGAAAGAAATGTCTCATCAAGTTGAAAATAGAAAAGTGGAACTCTTAAACCTTTCGCGTGTGTAGTGAACACATCAGTGAAAGTGACTCCATGTATCCTGTTGGTTCCAATGTGTTCTGCGAGTTCTGGTCTCTTATTACCGTAGAATACCGTGCATCCGCCCATACCACATTAAGCGCCCATACCCAAATTTGTGAGATCTGAGAAATGTGCACAGTACATTCATATGTAGAATTGATAACCGGACAAGCGCCCATCCCCCATTCTTTCATGATTATCTCAAAATTTTGAGTGGGCGCTTGCCCGGTATTTTACGGTAGTTCCAAGTTGATTCCTTTTTTAATTTTGTAAGCCAGTAAACAAACATTTCCTCAAAATAACTGGCAGGAAGAAGCAGTGGCCTTCTTTTGGAGTCTTTTCAATAAAATCCCTTCTTATTCACCCGGTCGACGCGAAACGTGCGAGACCCCTCGCAATCGAAGTCAGCTTCCCAAATAATGAGGTATACACGTGCTATGAATTACTACCATCTGTTTGTTTAATTTTGCAGACCCAAATGCGGATAATGTGTGATGCGCTTCTCATCGAGCGATTCTAGATTTGTAAACAATTCTTAGTAAAGATTGAATAGAACAAATTAATCAATCACCTGAATTTGCGGGGACATATCCGACAATTTAAGAATTTATGACAATTTATGCTTTTCTTTCGAGCAGACGTCGCGACGTGACAAACCTTCTTGCCACTAATTCGATGTGGGAGGGAGGAGCTAAGCGTCAGATGCTGACATGCATCAGCAACTGTTGAGTCGCTTTTGGATAGAAGCGTCGGTATCGGCAAGCTCAATGTTGCTCAGACAAGTGTGGGGTGCTTTGCAACAGAACTGTGCGCGCATGCTTAGCTAAGCCAGCACGTCATTTACTCTGGGGAATGCTAAACATTTTTGTACAGCAGCTTCCACAGATCCGAAAAGACAAGAACCAAACAGGCTGTGACTAGCCCTGACTCACGCCACGCAAGCTGCAATGTGAAGCTGCAGGCTTGTTTTTGAACATTGTAAAGTATTTTTAATATAGAAAGCAACTTCGAGGCGCTGTTATTTAATATAAAGATAATTCACAAAAAAGTCCTACACATTTCTTTAATAAATAAACTGCTTTTAATCAACATAGAAGCAAACTAACACAGCCACTCCATGTTTTGACATAGCGCATTGTCTGCTTGCATCCTACCAGCTCCGTCATAAGAGGGCGCCCGTGAGGTGGCACCACCAAAACATCTCATCGCCAATAAACTCTGGAAATTTCAAATACTCAAGTTCACTATTGTTGCCACTGCCATAACGAGTTGGGTTCTTTATTAATAATGTTTAGCAGTACACGAAAATTCCAGTGGTAGTTGATAGCCCGGAAAATAGGCGAGGGCAGAAAACTCGTGAAGCAGGAAATGAAAAGACAAGAAAAATGCAACCCATTATGTTAGCATTGAGGTTGCCAACATTGGCTCTGATGGGTTCAAGTTACTCAACTTTTCAGTTGCCGTCATCTCTTCCCGGAAATGACTGATTACGTATATGTTTGTGACGTCACGAACGCCTTCTGACACCAAGAAAGGCTAAATTATATCTCGATAATGGGCGATTGTGTTCAGGCAGGCTTGCAGGAGGTGAAACACAAGGTACACTGCAGCTTTGCCTCAGAAATAACAAAAGATTAAAATCATTTTACAAAACCTTGGCCAAGAGTCGCTCGGGACCCTTAGACCATCACCGAAACATCTCGTGGACATCCCGAATTTCAGTTTACATCTGGAGTCCGATTTGCTTTACTCTTGGTTAAGTTAGCTATAATTTCACAAATGATGTTACAATGCCCCTGAGAACCTATGCAGGGCCATAATTAATGTTAATTTTACTTTCTGCTCATCTCCAGGTCTGTCCAAACTGGGTGTGTCCTGTGACGAAGTCAACTACGTGGTCTGCACGCACGGCCATTCGGACCACATTGGGAACCTCAATCTTTTCCAGAGGGCCACCCACATCATAGGAACCAGCGTGTCCAATGGGGATGTCTACCAGCTGGACACATTCGACAAGGTTGGCCATACTCTGGGGTTATCCAGTTTGCCTGTGATTGGAGTGCATGTCCCTAGAGTCACTAGATAGGAGTTCAGAGTACTGATACCAAGCTCTGCCGAGGAACTCAGTATCAGATGATGCCCTCTTGGGGCCACATGTCGATGGAGTTTCTGATTGGCCTCTGGAGTCTCAACGAGCTGGTTCAGAATTGTGACGACAGGTTGTTTCATAAAAGACATTTCCCTTACACCGTCAATCCGTGAGGTCCGCAACTAGTCACTTTACCTAAGCAGCAGTCATTTTATATCAATCTCTATCATGGGGAGCTTACAACATCTTGCCCCGTTGGTTTTCGCGCATTAAGATAGTTGCTGAAACAAAAAAAGAGCCAGGCAAACAAGTGCACAGCTTTGCACTTTCGCCTCATGCAGCACGTGTTTCTTAGGAGGAAACGAGCAGACAATATTATTTCAAGAGATGGAAAGAGGGAAGCCAGCTTGCCAAGTTGATTACGGTTACAGTGCCAAACGGTACCGTGTTATAACGCATCATTGAAATAGTGTTGCGATTGGGATTCAGAACGGCTTCAAAGTTCCAATTTCCCCCGAATGACATTACTACGTCGAAATTGAAAAAAAGGAATGTGATCGTACCCTGGAATTCATTAAGTGAATATTCGGCCCGGCTAGATGGTACATTGCTGAGTAATGTAAGATAGCTCGGTGCTACATGTCAATTGTTTATACTTATTATTAACACAAGATTGGGATATTTTAAGTCAACCTTTCCAGCTGGACTGGGGTGGAATTGCCACTGCCTGGACTTTGCTCGGCGGAGGTATACTCCATTCTGTGTGGGGCCCCTGGGCAGGGCCATTTTGACTTAATTCAGGAATCTGCCAAAATTTCTGAATGAAGAGAGGATCCTCCTCTCTTCATATAGGAATTTTGAAGGATTCGAAGCTGTTTGGCTGTCCCACTGCCAGTAGTGGGCTGTTGCTTGGACTGAGTGTGCATTGCACAGCATTGGTACTTTCGCTAATCTAACCGCTGTTTCGAGTTCTATCCTGTTTTCAAGACTTGATTTTATTAAATTTATGTTTAGTGTGCACCTTTTTTTTTTTTTTTCGAGAATGCCAGATGGCGGCTGCATCTGCTGTCACGGCTGGCATAGCCGACGACACTAGCTCGTTGTCTTTGTCAACATAGTAGATATGACTTTCAGTTTTCGGTAAATTCATCGAGCATTCAATGATTCACACCATAGTGTTAATGATAAATTAACAATGTAAAACATAAGGCCTAAGAAAGACCCACTTCTGCATGTACAATGCTCCAATTTTACTGCCACATTTTCGTTCTGACTTCCTGAAGAGAAAATATGTGGTCACTAATTTGTAGTTCAGATGTCACGCAGCTAAAAAGTAGTTCAGATGTTACACAACCGTTTTGTCCAAGGTCTAAGCTGCATTCTGCTTACGTTTCGATCATGACCCAGCTTGAGTGTTGGCACGGTATTTTTAGCAGTTACTGGTCGTCCAAGAAATGGAGCAAGCTTTTCTGTGGTGAAACATCTTTTCAGTCTAAATTCAACAGCCGCTGGCCTTGTAGGTCCGAATTGGTGGAAAACTGGTTCAGCATAAACATGCCACATCTGCATTCAACTTGTTTAATGGTGTATGCCCACACACACTGTACTGGTATATAATTTATGTTAAGGTTATTTCCACAACCTGTGACAAAGCAATGCTACCTGGTCGATTCCTTTCTCGAGTATGACGCTGTACAGTTAGCAAAACGTTCAGAAAGATTTTCATCCCTACATTGTACGCACGCTAACCTTTCCGTTTCTAACAGTTCATTCGGGGCATCAGATCAGAATCACAATTATTTTATTTTGTCACAGCACTTTTACACAGATGTGACAAGAGGGCCAGGAGAAAGAGCTGCACGTTTGCAGCTTGACAGGTTCCTGCCTTCAGAGCAGCACTGACACCAGAACACTAAAGAAAAACACAGTGAAAGTAACCTAGTTAACATGTCATATAAAATAAGTGGCATTTCAATATACACTGAAGCAAATAAATATAACAAACATAACACACACATTTTTACTTTTACAGGAAAGTTTGAATTGTACAGACATTCAATGAAGGTGTATCCACATCTTGAGAAAATGTTTAAGAATGCTGGTAATTTGTAACTCAACCTTTGGAAGCCAAAATTAGTTCTAGATGATGGGATGTGCCATTGGATGCTAATTATGCGACGGGTATGATGATACATTATTGTCTAGTTCGGCGAGCTCTAAAATAATTGTAATATGTTCTCTTAAAGGGACACTGCCATGAAAAATGCTTATTTTTCTGAAGCGACATGTATATAAAAAAAGATTGCCATAAAAAATTAATTTTTGACTAGCAGTATTTACGCTGCTAGACGCAATTTAGGTGCAGAATGTGGAGGTCGCAGACTGCTAAGCCCCACCCCTGCTTGCAAGGTGCTTGCATCTCTCATTTGTTGGAGAGATGATATTGTCAAGAATGACAAGTGCTGAGGCAGGCGAAAAACAAAAGGAAACAGAGGATAACAACAGAGCGTTGCGAGCGTCGAAGCCGGCGTAACGTCTGGATCACACGCTGGGGCGAAACTGACTCCGGCTCGCCACGCGATGCCCCTTCTGTACACACGTGAGCTTCTACAACAATCGGCAAAGAAGATTCGGCGCGTAGAATATTCTGACCTCGAACACGCAACAAAGTTAGTCCACGTTAATAATAATAATAATAATAATAATAATATGTTTTATTTTCCGTCAAAGGTGTATGACGGAGGGAGACCGAGGAAAAAAGCTGCATGATGCAGCTTGACAAGTCCTCGGCCCCCCATCCTTACATTGGGCAGCAGTGGCACAGAAAACAAAACAAAAAGACAAAAATTCATGTAAAAAAATATTCACAGAAAAAGAATACATACACGCAAAGCACAGTTCAATACAGCAAAAGATGGCAATGCATTTATGGTAGTATTGTCTAAAAGGTAAATATCATACATTTGCTACACAGTCATGTTAGAAGAAAAGATTGCTCGAAGGTCTTTAAATGACATGGTAAGAAGGTGGATGTTTTTGGTGTGAAGTAAGTTTAGTAGCCTAGGTAGTGTATTTGATGTCATTTGCTCGCCATATGTTGTTTTGTAATTTTGTAGCATCCAGTACTCCGTGTTACGGGTAGGATATGCGGTTACTCTTGGTGTTAGGGATGCGAGTTCCAGGTATGTTCCTGTCATCTCGCTTCTAAAGGCAAGTAGCTCTCAAGTTTTGCTGTGCACCTGGCGTGCCAAAGCAAATAATTTTAGGTTATGTTTTAATTGTGCGTCATGACACATTCTCACCTTGCTCGCGGATGCCATGTGAAAAAAATATCAAGAACATAAAAGCTGAAATGACAGATTATTTATTTTGTTGCTTTAAATTTAATCCTCTCGGTCGCTTTTTACCGCACATCAACATATGCTGAAAGATGCTTGTGTTGGACCGTCGCTCGCGCATGATGGAACGCTAGAGCGCCACTTTTATGGTCGAGTCTTGCAAGCATTGTAAAAGTTTCTAGACGGGGGTGGAATAGCAGACGGATGAAGGCGAAAATGTACGCCGACGAGCAGCATTCATGTCTGCGTCCTTTGGACATAGCGGACGACGACAGGTTGTGGCTAAAGAGCAGACGATGCCGGAGGCTGCCGCGCATCTGCTCACAAAACTAGCAGGCGTTGTCAGACACCAGACTATTGACGCGCTGGATGTTGGGAAAGGGAGACAACAAGCTTGTTAACGTGTTTGGCTGAGCAGCCAATGCAATCCAATAGTAATGGGCGGGGAACCGATTTGGATCAATCTGGATGAGCATCGTACCCAACGTGCGGTCGTGTATCACTACTGCATGGTGCACGTTAAAAGACCCTAGGCTAGGGGTTTTACTGCACTGGCTAAATTGGTCGTCTACAGCTGAGACACCTGACACCCACTGAAGCAGACTAACTTCCTGCTATATAAACATACACACAACAGATTGTTTTTTGTTTTTTTTCGTAACTGATTTGTGGGTGGGGCTTAGAGCAGGCCATGGCCTCCACCTGAATTGCATCTAACAGCGTAAATATTGCACAAAATTATTTTTCTTCTCGTGGAAAAATTGTGCGAAAAAAAATACGAGTCCCATCTATGCTCTTTAGAAATACTTTTGTTTTTCATTGCAGTGTCTCTTTAATGCATTGATACGTGACAGTTAATCTATCAGAGCACATAGTTGATATGTTAAGTATTTTATGCTTTATAAATAAGGAAAGAGAACTATGATTGCGTGGCACATTTTAAATTATTCTTATTGCTTCCTTTTTGCATTAACCTTAACCTGTCAGTTACTTTTTGTTGTTCTCCCCATACCAGATGGCAGTAACAAAAAATGAAAAAGGGAATTATATATGAATTTTTTAATAGTTACAGGAAATACTTGACTATACTTGTTTATTATTCCTACTACTTTATGAAGTCTTTCATGTATGTAAGGAACAAGAAAGTTCCATGACATCTGTTTGGAAAACACAACACCAAGTGTCTTGACGCTGTGTACACATTCTACTAGCATATTTGTCCTGAAATACAAATCAGTGGACAATGCGATCCGTGATCCTGGACATTTAAATAGAACTGATTTCATTTTGGACGTGATTATAACCAAAGAATTACTGGCAACCCAATCTTTTAACTTCCTTAAAAAATGGTTTCCTTTGAAAGTGAGTATATCTTCTCTACAGTCAGAAGAAAAAAAATGCTGGTATTGTCTGCATACGTAATCAATTTGACACAAGTTTCAATGTCTGTGATATTATTGACATAAATACCAAACAACAGGGGACCTATGCTTCACTGAGGAACGATCTGAACATGTTGGTGGCAATGTTGTAGATAGGACACAAGATGTGATAATGGAATACCAGGTATCCCATAGCATTTTAACTTTTCAAGAAGAGTTTATGTTCTCAACATAGACTACCCTCTTTGACACTCCGAGGGAGAGGGTAAAAGTTGTGCTCTGGTCCATAAGAAGCGTTTTTTTTCTGCCCTTGCCTAAATAAATATATGCACATATGAGTGAGATTTCTCCATGTAACTGAACTGCAGCCTTTTGATGGATGCTGTCTGCCTTCCTTCAAGGTCAGTGGAGACGATTGGATATTGCAGCGCAAGGTAGTGGGGTTCCGAAAGATTGCTTTGTAATTTATGATACGAAAACAAACGTGTAAAAATTAACAGACTAGAATGTGATACCTCAGCATGTGTAAATAAAGCACAAATTTTGACGTTTGGATGCCGAAAGAATTTTTACAATTTTAGTCCGAAACCCTGCCGAGGCATAGTTGTGCATTGGCAGCCCATGTAAGGGGCTAAGAGAAACTGCCCTCTTACTTCGCGATGCTGTAACCACCAATAGGCACAGCCAATGCTAACTTGGAGCTCTACATGAAACAGAACTGACAGAAATAAATTCAACAGATGGAAAAAGGAAGAGATGAACGAGGATTGGGCTATTGCAAAAACTCTAATCTCTTTCTTTTTTTATTTTTTTCTTCCAAGCCCGGTTTAAGGACTTCAGGCTTGCAGTGGTAGTGCACTGGCTAAATTTCTCATCTACACCCGAGATACCAGATGCCCATTGAGGCTGACTAACTTCCGACTGCACAAGCATACATACGACACAATTATTATTTGATTGGTATAGTACAATAAGAGTGTGTGGCAGCCATTACCTGCAGCACACTAAAGCAGGCACCATAAGGCTTCTTTTGCCTTTGCAATTTGGCCACTTGCAAGTGCCACGTGGCAACGCTGGAAACACAGCAAACTCAACTTGTTTTCTCCTTTCAGGACGAGCCCTACCGCATTGCTACGGACGTCCAAATAATTCCTACACCAGGACACACCCTGTCCGACGTGAGCGTCATCGTGAAGACTGCCAAGCTTGGGACTGTTGCCATAACAGGTGATGAATGCCACATTCACCTTGTTGCGATGCTGTCATTCATGAATTGCAGTTCTGCACTTTTGATACACCAACAACGTTTTCATTGAGTTAAGTCACTTCTTACCAAAAGGTTGCCCCACTGCATTCACAGGCTGTCGCAAAGCACGCAGTATACTTGCACAAGAATTTTCTACGCGAGCATCAAATCAGTAGTCAGTTTGAGTTTGGTTACACTATGCAGAGTGCAAGTTCGTCTGCTTCTTTTGCAAGTGTTGTGGGGACGTTGGAACGCCGAGCCCTAATTGGCTTTGATTGAAGGATAGTGGGTAGGCCTCAAAGCAAGCTGCCTTGAGGTATACCCACTATCCTTCATTCAGAACCTGGCATTCTGACGTCACCACATTCCGTGCAAAAGAAGCGGACAAACTTGCGCTTTGCATAGCTTTGAATAGAAGGGAACTCTTCAACATGTGCCTTCAAACTCGCTGCAGTCATAATTTACATTCGTACAGGCCAGGGTGCTGTATCTGTAGGCTGTGATCAGCTGAAATTACATATCGTATTTACTCAAATGTAACGCGAGTTTTTTTTTCAAAATTTCCCTCACCTAATTTGGGGGTTTGCGTTGTAATCGAAAAGCCTCAAAATTTGCCTTGGCGGTGTTGCGGCACAGCTTCTTTAAAATGGCTACGACAAATCTCGAGATCTTTCAGTCTTGTGCTGGCAACATAAACACGTTGACAACATCCAACCCAATCCAATCCTATTCTTGTTTGTGACTCACTGCGCCCGTGTTTCGCGGGCAGCTATTTTGTGCGTCCGCGACTTTGGACTTGAGCAAATGGCAACGCGACGAGCTCAGTACGATGCCCGCTTTAAAAGAAGTGCAATTCTGATGGCTGAGGAAATTGGAAACTCTGCCGCGGCTCGACGGCTAGATGTGACAGAATCTACTATCCGTCGGGGAGGCTCCAGCGTGAAGCGCTCTTCAAGTGTGAGCCCTGCCGAAAAGGCTTCCGCGGACTTTGTTGTGGCTGTCACTCAGAACTTGAAACAAAAAAAAAAAAGGCTCGAGGTACACCTAAGCACTTCTTATGAGTTGTGAATGCGAAAGCATGCAAGCCGCTCGTCCGCTTCCTTTTTCGTGTGGATGCCTGAGGCAGTGCCATTTCGTTGGTGTGCAGACGAGCAGGAGCACCGCCGACGATGTGGATGCTCTGTGGTCCGCTTTCGGACAGTGAAATCACGAAAGTGGTAAGGTCTAAGAACGGTCGCATTGCTCTTCATGCTGAGTGAGCTTCGGGAGAGCTCTTCCTTCGACAAAAGGCACGCTGAAAGCGCCCTGCAGAAGTCGCCAAGCGTGCGCCAACATGTTGTCGGTCGGTGAAACTGACGCGCAGTGTCAGTTTCAATGACCGGCCACCCCATGGCGCTGCGTGTCCGGCCATTGGGAGCCTCGTCGACGTGCGCCGGCCATTGGATTGAAGTGTGAAAGGTGCCGTTGGCTAGCTTTGCGTGTGGTTTCATAGCTGGGAGCTGGCGAGAAGGATTTAATAGCCGTTTGGCGCGGTTTCAAAGCTGATGACATCGGCTCACTTCATGACACAGTTAATGCTTTCGCATTAAGAGTGGCCGAGTTAGTAATTGAGCAGCAAAACCGCCTCTTGGGGGTCAGCATCGAGCTGATACAATGGAAAGCCCGCGACGTAGCTTGAGAGATGGGGATACCGCGAGAGAATTTCAAGGCCTCACGTAGATGGGCGCAAAAGTTCATGCGGAGGAATGGGTTCTCCCTTCAGTGAACAACGTCGATAAGGCAGAAGCTACCATTGGATTACGAAGCGAAGCTACTAGAGTTACAGCGCTACGGGATCGACCTGCGCCGCTCGTCGCAAATGCCGTTGGGGCACGTTGGCAACGCGGAGCAGACTCCCGTTTTCTTGGACATGCCTATGTCAAGGACTGTTGGTGAAACGGGTGCCCCCTAAGTTCGCATAAGGACTACAGGAAACGAGAAGACGTGGCTACCCGTGATGCTGTCCTGCTTGGCGGATGGGCACAAGTTGCGGCCATACATCATTTTTGGCGCAAAACCATCCCGAAGGAGCTGTTCCCCAGGAATGTGTTTGTCCGCTGCCAAGAGAAAGGTTGATGGACACTGAGCTTATGCTTGACTGGGTCAAGACTGTGTGGTGCCCACGGCCAGGTGCACTCCTCCACCCCGCCTCCATCCTGGTTCTAGACTGATTTCGTTCTGGCTTGACCCCCAAAGTGAAGAAGATGATGGGGGAAACTCGAACGCAGCTCGCTGTTATTCCCAAAGGTATGACGTCCGTGCTGCAGCCATTAGACGTCTGTCTGAATAAGCCTTTTAAGGATAGGATGCGGCAGCTGTACTGAGACTGGATGTGTGAAGATCGGGCTTTGACTCCTTCGGGTAGGAAAAAGCGACCAAGTGCCGTGATGATTGCCGAGTGGGTGTCCGCCTCGTGGTGCAGCCTCCCGCACAACATGGTAGTCGTGCGTTTAAGAAGTGCTCTATATCGAATTACATGGATCGCACGGAGGATGACTTCATCTGGGAGGAGAAAAGCAACAAAGAGGGCTCGACCACCGGCGACGACAGCGACGAGTGAAATTCGGGGAGAACACTTTATCATCGCATAATGAACGCACCCTCCCACAGCAGTTAACAATATTTGGACTTTTTTTTCCCTCGCGTAATGAACATATTTTTGATTTGCGGCTCCACAAGTCTCAAATTGCGTCCAATTTAGCTAGCCACCAAGCCAACTTTCTTTTCGCTGCCAAGTGGTCAGGCCAAGTCAAGCCAAGCCAAGCCGCTCTCGTAATGGCTGCAAGTGCGTAGTTGCGGAAGTGATCAACTGTGAAGTCGAGCGGCGCGCACTCTTGACGAAGCTTGGATTGAGGAATTGCCCAGCCCAGACATTCTTCGCCTATTGGATGCATTGAAGTCAACAAACACGTTGTCGTCTGTGGTATGCTTTCGGACAGTGAAATCATGAAAGTGGTAAGGTCTAAGAACGGTCGCATTGCTCTCCATGCTGATTGAGCTTCGTGGGGAGCTCTTCCTTTGGCAAAAGGCACGCTGAAAGCGCCCTGAAAAGGTTTGCAATTTATAAATCATGGTTACTGTGGCGCGCCCTCGAGTAGCCGTGGGTGTGCCTGTACCAGTGGGGATGTGCCACAGTACTTTGCCGTGTCATATTGGCACCTAATATAACATTTGCACAAAGTGTGTAAATCCAAAAATCTTACCCCGCATCAATTTTTCGGGGAAAAAAGTGTGTTCATTATGCGAGTAAATATGGTAGTTCGGCCGCTGCAGATAAACACTGCCAACAAAAGAGGCTCTCAGAATCAGGTCGAAACCAGAAAGGATACCATATTTTCCAAACTGTAGTCTGCCGAGTGTACACATTGAAACGTTGGTATTCTGCGCTCTACAGACTGTCCAAGGGCATGGACTATTCAAGCATTTTTTTTTGCAGCAGAGCAGCCACCTTCCCCTCCCCCCCGTTTCCGTCGCCACTGCATCAAGCTTGCTTCTGAACCGTGAATGCCACAATTTACAAATACAGTCGGAGTAAAGTAAAACGCTGCTCCAGAGTCACATACGTCTTCACGCACGTTCCACTCGCAAAGCACATCCACATGGCGGCGATTCTTGATCGGTATCCAAGCTTGCGAAGGCACAGAGACGCAGCACTTCGGCGTATCAAGAAAGCTTTGGTCACGCCGCGAGACCGGCAAGACTTGCATTCGACGAGTTGCGCCTTCTCCTGCGGTGCTGCGCTTACATAAAAATCTCCTCATTAAAGGCAATCATCACCGTTTACACAAGGTGTTAAAAAACTTCTTCAGTGAATGACGACAAACGAGCAGAAAACGTGTCTTTAACGTGCTGCCCGCCAGCCTCAGTGCGCTCCGAAAGGTCGACTTTCTGTGTCGCAAGATGGCGGTCTGGTGGCTGCACTTGCGCTACAGCGACCAAGCGAGGATGCACGATCTAGCAAATTGTCATAGAGATCAGTGGTCAGGACTGCTTGGTTATGAATTGTTGCCTTCTTTATTACGTCGAATGATGTGAATCCTTCATCATACTACCCGTTAATGTCTACATTAGAGAAACCCAGAATTTTTTTATTCATTATTTTTTCGTTTTGCATGAGAAAGCTTTGTGTAATGCCATTAACCTCTCTATCAGAGCCAGGGTCTCAAAACCCCGGCCCGCAGATGGTCGTGGTCTTATCAGTGGTGCCCGGCCCGCAACCCACTGCAACAAATGCAAAAAACAATTTTGCGTATAAAAGAAATAAGGGTGTTGTTGCAACACATTTGAAAAGCGCTAGCAAAGGTATAAGAAAGAATGAGAAAACCTGCATCAAAACGCGGGTTCTCTCGTCATGGTATTTGTTGTCCATTGTCATCACCAGCATTGCAATTCATAGTTCCCTGTTTCATGTCTGTGTAACTATGATCTGTCATAACTCTTGCATACTCTCATCATCAGACCTAGCATTCTCATTAGTATTCTACCCTGTAATAATATGCCAAAGTTCATGAACTTTGATTTATACCTGGTAAGTTTTCTGTGTCACATTTAATTTGTAATGTCATAATTAACAACATATTGCATATAAAAATAAAGTGTTTAAAGTAAAGTATTCAACTACCTTACTTTTCTTTTTAGTTTTTGCTTTATTTTAAATATTGATTTTAAATGCTTATTTAGGCTTGTTAATTTAGTTTTTTCTCATTTATGTAATCTTACCTATTTTCCGGCCCTGGACACTGCGACAAGGGCCAAATCCGGCCCCTTAGCCAGAACGTTTGGAGACGCCTAGTCTAGAGGGTTACATTGGTACTCTATATCGACTCATCAATGGTTATTGTTTGCATACTTACATCAGTCCTGCTAACCTTTGTCAGCTAGCACTAAAAAAAACAACACAAATTTGATTAAGTTAATGGCACAGCTTCAGAGCAGTCGAAGGGCAATTTGACTATAGTCGGTGAGAGGCAACGTTATTAGGTTAACTCAGTTACGGAACTGCTCATAGACGCTGCATGCACGAACAGTACCCCCTCACTCACCACGACTCGCCCGGCGTCGCTCGACGCGCCGCCGGACGGCTGCTTTGGTAACTGAATCGGGATACGTTCGTTTCAACCTTACTAGACGCGTAAACACCAACGGCAAAAACTCTTTTTGTAGTAACTTTTATTAGAGTTTAGTACAAAATGAGGGGCGCGTGATGTGTTCTCAAATTTTTAGTTTGCGAGGTTATCAGCACAATTAATATTGTTTTTATACAACCATGCCTCAGCGGTGATTTCAAGTAGCGCGTCCCGACCTAGGCACATCTTAACTTCGGTGGTATTTCGCGGCGCGTCCGCTGGGGATACGGGGGTGGCACCCCTGTAACCTCTTCCACCGTATCTGTTTCGGCTCCGAAATGGCTGATTGAAGCCAAAATAGATGTCACGTGCAGTTCCTCGAGTGACCGCTGCAATAAAAATGGCGGCGTTGTGATCGCCATTGGGCGCTTCAGCTGTGCTCTTTGGAATGCACAGTTATGAAACGAAAATATAGATGGCACTTCGAGCGACGGCTGACGGATTGAAGTGAGTGAAGGGGGGCACCCCCGTCCGCGGGAGTTCCACAACTGAGGTAATCTAGTAACGTTGGTGAGAGGTAAAGAGCCAGATAGAAGCTCCTCCCACCTCTTTCCACTTTAGCAGAGTGAGCACTGGAGATGAATTGACCCCCTCTTCAATGTTCGCTCTGCTAAAGTGGAAAGAGCTGGGAGGGGTTTCCCCTGAACTCTCAGCCTTTTGGGCTTTTAATGGGCATCACACAACCTACCATATGAATGCATGCCGGCATTGCAAATGGGGAACTGCAACGAATTGCTTCAAACTTACATATGTGCTCCTCCAAAGCTGCTCCAAACAGCTATTTTTTCTGATACAAAGGTACCTCATAACGAGATTTTTTCGGCTCCAAAAATTGCTCTAAGCTCAAGACTGGCTGAGGAACTCATTACGTTATTGCCTACTGAAGTTCCCAAGTTTGGAATCCCCGTATGTAGTATGGCTGGAATATTTCTTTAGTTTTAGTGTATTAGAGCGCAGCTCTTAGGCGCCCGTTTCCGGCTTCAGCGGCGTCGCCGTCAACGTAACGGCGCGGTGCATTATGGGAAATGTCCCATAATGCACCGCTTGAGCCCCCCCCCCCCCCGGTCATGCGAACCCCCAAGCTCACGTGACCCCCCTCCCCGCCCCCTGAGGTCTTGTGACCCCCTCCGAGAGGAGATTGAAGAATGAGGGGAGGAGGAGGAGAAGGAAGAGGAGGGTTATACCCTCCCCTCAGTACCCTTCCTCCTCCTCCTTAAGAGCTGCGCACTAATTCGGCGTTACAGGGAGTTGTAAACGGCTTTCACTTTTTTATTTTTGTAGATACTATGTCCATAGTACTGTTCACAGTCATACACAAATTAACCTTCAGCATCAACATCGCTTTAAAGCATATCTTGTTCATCAATCAGAGAAAGCACCCTCTCTACTAATGCATCCTTTTGTTTAACTGTGTCTTTTATCTATTCGACGTTCGGGGCGCCGAAGCAGGAAAAAACACCGTCCTACAAGCATGCTGGTGGGACAGCAAAATCACGGCCAGAAAAGCGGGACCTATCCCGCGTAAATCGGGACGTCTGGTCACTTCATACATAGCTGTTAACGCAAGTAGGCGATTTCTGGTTTTAGAGCACAGCTCTTAGGTGCCCGTTTCTGGCTTGAGCGGGATAGCCGTCAGCTTACCCGTGCGTTGCATTGTGGGACGTTTCCCACAATGACGTCACCAGGGAAACGAGTGACGTCGCTCTTAACTGTGCATTGCATTATGGGACGTTTCTCATAAGGACATCACGTGTGACGTCACTAGGGTCACGAGTGACGTCAAGAAGGTCACTCGTGAAGGTCACGACGAAGGTCACGACCTTCACTAAAGGTAACAACCTTTACAAGGCCTTCACGAGTGGCGTCACTAGGGTCACGAGGGAGGAAGGGAGGAGGAGGGAAGGAGAATAAAAGGAGAAGGAGGGGAGGGGAGGATGAAAGGGTATGGAGGAGGAGGAGGGCCATATTCTCCTCTCCACACCATCCCTCCTCCTCCTCAAGAGCTGTGCTCTAATTCGGCATTACAGGGAGTTCTAAACGTCTTTCATTTTTTGTTTTTTATTAGAATGAAATGGCTGTCATCAAAACTACCACTGTGGTCCAAAGCACTAATTTTGGGACACTAGCATAAGCTGTAAAAGTTTATGCACACCAATACCCTTTAGAAGCAAAGTGCCAAAAGTGTTCGGTCTCGTGTTCGCTCCAACAGTGTTGCGCAGTGTGTATGGCAACGAATAGCTGACATGTCACGGGAATACCGTGGAGCTGCGTGCTTCATGGGCTCTGCCTCCTCGAGACATCTCAATTTCCTTGACGTGGGGTTTTCTTTCGTGCAACATCCTCTAGGTGACCTCTTCGAAAAGGCAGAAGACATTGACGACCCCAGGATCTGGAGAGAGGTGGCCGGCAGCGAAGACCCCAAGCAGCAGGTCAAGAGCCGGCAGATGATACTGCACATTGCAGACTTTGTCGTTCCCGGACACGGCCCAATGTTCAAGGTGACCGACGCCATGCGAGAAAAGCATCTAGAGCTCCTGGACTGTACCGTTGTCGATGGCCTCGAGTGACGCCAGCGTCGAGTCATGGGAAGGCGTCTCATTTCCTGTGATGCTAAGCATGCCAAATCAGTGTGACGCAAGCGAAGCCGAGCTTGTGCCTTGCGTGCCTTCAGTTACTCCGTTCGGCATTGAGCTGATGCCACAAGGAGGGCTACAAAATGTTTTTGCTCCACTGTCGGCTTGCACGAACGAGGGTATAGCTATCTCATTTTTATAGGTACTATTTCTCAAATGGCATTTCTGTTTGTTATTTCGAGGACAGCGAGCTTTGAGATGAGGCATTTTGGCTTAGAAGGGGCTACTAGTATGGCACCTGTTTTGAGATGAGTATCAGAGTGACGGCAGAATAAGAGCATTTCTGTACATTTTCCCACTGGGGATTCAGGAGTGCAGTGAATCGATGCACTCATTTGTGCTTAAACTGAGGAGTAAACACCTCAAACTTTCTTCTGCATGGTGCAAAAAGGCGCACAGAAGAAAAGTGGATGGGAGGTACCGTACACTTGTACAGCTCTGTCAAATTAAGTCTGCTGACATAAATATTGAATTTATTTCTTTTTTTGGGGGGGGGGTGGGGGAAATTAATTTAATTGAAAATATGTACCATTGAGGCGGTTTACAAAAGATTTTGTGGGGGAGCACTGTATCTTCTTAATTTGCTCACCATATCACAAGTTCTAAGCTTTGTTTACTGCATATTGTGGTCACATGGAGTCTGCATACCAGTCTTCGGTTTTGTATCAATGTGGGGGCGAGTTCATAAGATAATATGTGCATTGCACAGGGAGACGGTGACCGATTTCCTCCAGCACAGATTTTCCAAAATGTTGGTAGCCTTAGTAATTAGTGGCTACTGCATGCTTGGGAATTTCAGCAGACAATAACGTAATGCGTTGCTTAGCAGGCTCAAGGTGAAACTTTTGCATCATGCAATATGCATTCCATGATTTTTCTCTAAAAAGGCCTCAGGTTATACTCTCAACTGTGATGTACAGGGCGACCCTTAAAAATATTTACAGGGTTTTTTTCATTGCAAAATTAAACTATGCATCGCCGAATGCTCATTGTCCGCCCCAAGGTAGCGCTAGAGGTCACAACCAGATGCCAAAGTTTCAGCACTAACCGATATTTTATTAAAAAGTTATTAAGTTCTGAAAAGTTCAATGGGAAAATGGTGGCCGGTGGAGCTCTCGGATACATGGAGCTCTATGGCGACAGAAACCGAAAACTGGCGAAAATGGGCCCCATTTTCCCATTGAACTTTTCAAAAAATCACATAACTTTTGAATAAAATATTGGTTCATGCTGAAACTTTGGCACCTGGTTCAGACCTCTAGCTCTTCCTTATGGCGGAAATTGAGCGTTCGGTGATGCATAGTTTACTTTTGCAAAGGGAAAAACCCTGCGAATTTTTTTCGGGGGCACCCTGTGTGTTGGAAGATTATGCATGAACCTATCTTTTGTCGTGGAATTAGTATCTCTGGCACTGCCTCCTCTGTGAGGTGGACTGTGGCCACTGGAATATATGGCCTGTAAAGTTTAAGTTTCCAACATAATTTAATTCTCATTACTGTTTTTGCTGCTCACTTATAGGGAAATCTCTGTTTCAGTATACCGAGTGAAAATTATATCTATTTTTGTGAACATTGAAATTACAAGGTGTGAGATCGAGTATAGTGTAGCATACTCAGTTAAACCAATTTCTAGAGCTTATGAAGCACATGTTTATGTTTATTATTACATGCCTTTGATTCCGGTCAGATAAAGAAGTGAATATCTTCAAGTTATCATTGCCTTTTTGGCATATGTATGAAGGCATCTGTAAGGTCTAAGTCTTCATGCTTCTTGTTTACTGTAGTTTAACTCTCTCCTGACCACGTCCATAGGCCATTGATCACCGGTGATCACTTGTTTCCAAGTGCCATCAAGAACTAAAATTTAGTGCGGAGAATTATGTTCTACAATTTTGTGAATAGCCGAAGAACTGTAGTTTCGGTTTAAATGTAGCTTTTAGCTTGATCACAAGCTGGTGTGCTGTCAGAAATAGTCCTGGGAACGGTGGTTACACTTGTCCAACATGGCTAACCACTTGCATCAGTCTTAGTCACATAGATGGCATTATTTACATAATTCAACTGTATTGTGGCATATTTTTTAGACCTTGAGCTCGGGGGATACTTTGAATGATGTTTTAGGCGTCTCTTAACAGATGGTTGTCAGTAAACATCACTATATTTTCTAATTCTGTTTGACCTGTGCCAGCGTGCACATTTTATGTTCCCAACAAGGCATATGCAAATTAGATAGTGAAATGCAAGCACTTACATGGATCCTTTAAAATTGCTGCTTTTCTTGTGGTCAGGAGGGGTTAAAAGTACTTGATTCAGTGAGTCGGGGCTATGCCTTTATTGCTATTAGCTTCATTGCATGGTGGGTTTAATTCCTGCCATAAATAGATTTGTTGTTCTCTTCCACTTTGGGCCTATGGTTGGAGGATATTCACAAACTTGTGGCCGAGAAAAGCACTGCTTGGGTTCTGATTCTTTATGTATGATAATTTAAGAATAATTATTCAGGTTTTTTTCTTACTTCTTTGAATGATGAGGTCATCATTTGCTAGTCTCTAAAAAAAAACACTTTTTCTTTTTTTTTAAAGAACTGCTCAACATTGCAAGTTCGCCAGAAAGCACGATTTTGGAGGCTTATATTTTGGGGCAAGCAGGTTTTGACAATAACTACAGAAAAACTGCAAATAATGGTAACCGCCTCCTACACTTGGCAGTGCAGCTTGCACTTGCACATGTGGACTAAATAGGACGAGTTGACAGTTTATGGAAGTGGAAAAGAAATTCACTATTGCGTGTCTTTTTGACCAGTGCCCAAGATAATTCCAAACTTTTTTTACACATATACTGTGCTACATCTTTGCTACTACACGTTACACTCTGCGTATCTTGTACAGTGCCAGAATACCCAGTGTACTGGCTTTTCTACTGCAACTTTTTGTATGCCATATTGTTAAGATGCAGCTTGCTGTGCAAGTGAAGTGAACAATGCTATATCGTTTTGTATCCATTTTTTATGTGGAGCGGTGTATCTCCTACGGTCTGCATAGATGGACTTTTGATACCATGCTTTCTTGCATTTATAGAATGTGCAAACCATTGTGTGTTATTAGCAGTGCCCTAAACAGGGTTTTGACTTGATCCATACGCAGGGTCAACTTTGTCTTTGTTTCACCGTGCAATGAACCGCAGCGAAAGCTACGAGTCGTCCCAGCCAGTCCTGCGCAGTGAATGCATCGCGTAGCCATGCACTCGGCGTGTCGCTGCACTTTACCTAGAAGTCACGTGGTACTCTCACTGCTTTGGATTGGTTTCAATGGCTTGGAGCATTCTCTGCAATACATCGTATGGTGAAACGGTGTATGCTTAGCAGGGTGGGGAAAAAAATCATGTTTTGTGTTTAATACAAATAAATCGGATTGGTTTTATATAAATCACTGTAGCTAGAAAATAAATTATTTTTATCACTATGTGTATTTCTAAACATGGCAGATTGATTTATCAGTCTGTCCGGTCACTGAAAACAATACGGAAGAAAGATTACTGTACACTTATGCTTTTTAAGTAAATTTAATGAACAACTTTTTTAGTGACATAAACCTGCCATGCTAGAACAAAAGCAGCTTATTTTTTAGTTAGTGAAAAAGCTGTATTTGCTTTTTCCTTCGTGTTCAGATTTGCTTGCAATGAAACATTCCTTTTCTTGTTTTCATTTCTTTCACGTTTTGATTTGCTTGCCGTGGGACATCATGTAACTGACAAACTGTGTTGAACTTAGAAGAAGAGCCTGACGCTCTGATTGGCTGAGAAGAGTTGTTTGCTTGATTATTCGATATCAGTACGAAACAAGCGCACACCTTGAAAGCTTCATGTGATAGAAAAACGTTAAATGAAAATTGGGAATTATTTCTGTGGGAAAGGTTTGATTTAAATCATTACAGTAAAACCGGTGTGATCTAAATCACGATTTGAAATATGATTTAGATAACTATCTATACTGTCTCGATTTTTATTCTCCACCCTGATGCTGGGCTTTCATTTGTCTCTTGGGCAAAATCCTGTTTGGTGCAGCTTTCAGGTAATAACCTCGAGAACAGGTCTGAGGAAAAACACTGGTGTGATTTTGTGCTTCAGGCAAATAAATACTTAAATGGATGTGTGTTGAGCAATATGACTGCTTCAATGTCATTTATTGTTCCTCGAGTGCCCGTCCTTTTGATTATGCATGCATTTAATAAAAGCGCATAGACTCTGGATGATTGCCTGTGGTAATCTCAAAATCGTGGGGACCTCTGAAGAACGTCTCCGGTTTTTTGCCCGTGGAGAATTCTTCAAATGTCTGACCTTTTTCGGTTGTGATGTATGTACTAACACCAGAGAGATCATCTTGGCCTCGGGCCATTGTATCATTTCCTTTCAGATTAGCCATACCATAAAATGACACACTGTGCCTTTAAAGAATCCTAGAAAAGCTATCGACCTGCCCACAAGAATCCTAAACACTTGCGTTGTAACATGAAAGAACTGTATGTCGATGCATTTTGTGGCTAGCACAGCGCTGACAGAATCATGCAGGTAATATGCTGGGTGACGTACGAAAAGTTGCATGCGAATGACGCAATGCTGCCCCGTACCTGGATAAATGGTAACCTGTCGGAACCTCGCTTTCTTGCAGCACAGTTGACCTTTTCCATTAGAAAACGTGATCATGTTTCACGACAAGGACAGTGGAAGAACAGACAACGCAGAACGCTAACTTTCAACTTTGTAATCGAAGGACATTGTATATATACACGCTGTGCAACCGCAAAACCCTCAACCAATCCGGCGTCCCGTCACCAATTACAAAAAAGCTATCCCTTTTTTTTTCAGTTTTAATTATTTTTTAGTCTTGTCTTTGTGTTTGGCGAGAACAGTACACGTGGTAAGTAAAGGTTTGCACCCGCAGTCATGACAGTGACACGAAAGATGGCCATCCCAAAATCCGCTGACTTTGTGATTGTGCTCTCTTACTCTGTCATTAAAAAACGCTGACTCCCCACAAAAAAAAAAAAAAAATTTAGTTTTTGTTAGGCGATTTAATATGGTGTGAGAGGACTACCCAATTAATATTTTGCTAAGTCACATATTTTTAATAGAGCCAAAAACGCAACTGCTCGAAACCGAAACCTGCACATGGAGGTGAGTGCCGGAAATCATGTGGCGACACCCGCCCGCGCGCTTTTCTCTCTTTTTCTTTTTTTTTTTTTTTTGCGCGTAGCAGACGAAATGCATTGCGGGAACCGTTTGCCGTGCGATTGCTTTGCAGTTATGTTTGTTCCGCTCGCTGTTCTGCACTTCAAGACGAGTTGTTTTGTACATTGAAGATATGGAAATGAATAGTGAGTGGTGAATGCCTGTGATCGGCTCCGAAAAGAATGCCCCCAAGGTGTTGCGTGAAGAGCTGCCTCACAGGTTCTGCATCCCAAAGTAGCATTGTGCGGCAAAGTCTGCACAAGTTTCCAAAAGATCAACGGGATCGGGACCAATGGCTGACTGCAATTCCTGCAGAACAGTTACGGACACCTCGGAAAGCGGACGCTAACCGATTTATGTGCTCCTTGCATTTTGTGGAAAGTGACTACATTGAGTTCGCAGGTGTCAAAAAGGGAGTCCCATACCATTTAGTTCAGCACACCTTGGCGAGCTTTTAGGTGCAGAGAAAACTTTTCCATTTACATGTTTCGCTATCTTTCCTAGGTTGTGTGCTGTTCTGTGCATGTACGGCACAACTGGCACTTTTGTATCCCTTGGAGGGCATCTGAGCACGGACAAACGTCCCTTTGCAGCTTCTGCCACAGATACAAGCACAGCCTTTGGAAAGCCGGTGCACAGCAAGCGGTCGTATTGCTCACTCAAACTCGAGGGCATTGCATGGTGGCAAAACCTTCTTAATGCGTTCATGAAATACAAATTGGCTATTCCTCTTTTAACCAGCTTTGAGTGGGATGAGTCGTAGTAACAAAGGCTTGTAGGCCCTAGGGTGGTACGCCCAACATACTTGCTGCTCAGAGAGGGTGATTAAGGGGGATTCAACCGCTATTTATTTGTACCCTTTTCCTCATAGATGGCGCAGAATTTTTCCGGAACAAACGAGTTGCATGCTCGCAGCTGCGCATGCAGGTCGAGCGCTCGTAGTGCGCTCGGGCCACGGGCTGTTCGCCGCCGATCTCGAGCTAGATCTTCTTCGCTCTGCGTCCGCCGCTGCAGGAAGCGGCCAACAGGCGGTGCGAGATACGAGCCAGTACACACGTAGATTACAGTGGCTTACAAAACGTAGAATAAGCTCTGATTTCCAAATGAATTCGAAGTTCTCTCCACGTTCGAAATTATCAAAAGCACAAGGTGCGGCGTTGCGGCCGTTCGGACCACCACATTTAACACGCAAACGTTGTTTTGCAAAAAAAAAAATATATATATATATATATATATATTTTTTTTAAAGTTTAGTTTAAAGCTAGAAAAAAAAATAAAGGTGCAGTTTTGCACTTTTTATGTCCTATATCGGCCAGCTCTTCGTCTGAATACTGGTTTGCAAACCCGCTCCGAGGATCTTTGGAGTAAAGCCCATCTATCCTAAGAAAAGTGGCGCCTATCATTTTTTTTTTAAATGCTCGAGACACGTGTTTCGCGCCACTTCTGGGAAGAACTAGAGCCACTAAATGAGCTGCGCTTAGAATATCGGCACTCAGTTCGTCAACATTGTTGTGGGCGCCGACATTTTGGTGCTTGTCCAGGGTAGACGCAACTGCCGATCGTCATGATTCAAAAGTGCGACTTCCTCAGCATTAGATTCGGTGTTAGGAAACTCATATAATATTGCTTTGCTCTGTCGCGAACTGTCTAAACATTTGTGGAGGGCGGAAAAGCGTTTCCTGTGATTTCAGATCAATCTTCAGATAACTGGCAACCATGATTTTAAGCCACATTATGAACAAGTGTCGTTACTCTAAATAAGTGTAAGCTACGCTTACACTAAATAACCGTAGTTTATTTAGTGGCACTATAGAAGAACATGGCGTCTGAAATCTAGCTCGCTGTTCCGCCATGATCTTCCCTAGTGCCACTAAATAAGCTACGCCTCAGAGTAACGACAGTTGTCCATATTGTGGCTTAAAATCATGGCTGCCAGTTATCTGAAATTTTGTCTGAAATCACAGGAAACGCTTTTACGTCCTCCGCAAATGTTTAAACGCTTCGCGACAAAGCAAAGAAATATTACATAAGCTTCTTAACACCGAATCAAATGCCGAGCAAGTCGCACTTTTGAATCATGACGATCAGCAGTTGCGTCTGCTCTGTACAAGCACCAAGATGGCGGCGCTTGCAGGTAACAGAGTGCCGACTCTAAGCATAGCACATTTAGTGGCGAGGTCCACACTTTTGCGCGGCGAGGTCCACACTTCTGCGCGGCGGGTCAAAAGCAACAATAGCAACCGTTTTTTACCCGTGAACTCTACCAAGGAGTTCTCTGTCCAAGCAAGTGGCGCGGCTCTACTACTCGTCCACAATCGCGCGCCCAGTGCACAGCAGCTGACAACATTGGCAACGGGTATGGCAAGAAAGGACACTTCCCGTCTGTCTGCCTGTCAGCGAAAAAGAACCACTCAAATACACAAAGTCATGTTGCACTCGAGCTATCCTCGTAAATTCTGTAAGTTGAAGGCGCTGCCGGCAAGTGCAGACTGAATTCCTTTGATAAAATTCACGCTTACAAGTACCGCCAACCATTGTTGTCGAAACGCTCAAGACACGTGCGAGGGGCGGGTGCTTCGCTGCCATTAGCTTCCAAGGGCCGTTCATTTCAGTACTGCGCCGACAACTGCTTAATTTCCAAGGGCCGCTCGAGACACGGGCCTTGTGCACTGGCGCATTTGACGCCACTTGCAAGACAAACGCAAACACATCGAAGGGCTTTAAAGGGGTTATGACACGGAAATTAAACGGATAGATTATTCTTGAAATGGAATGCTCATATGCTACTTAGCATATACACACAAGTTCCGCGATTTTTAGAGCTCTGGTAATTGCAATATTCAATTTACAAATTTTTATCATTTTCATCTGGCGACCAGGCAACACTGCCCAAGTTAGTCACACCATGGCGTCCATAAACCACGTGACTATGAACGCTCTCTCATTTTAGGCGCCCCCATGATCGCCCAAGCTCTCCTCGCCGCGGTACGAACAAAACCGCTCACGCAACTCAGTAACCCGAAAGCTATTCTCGCTCTCGCCCCCAGCCCGTTGACCTTCAACCCTGCATGCGTCTGCGAGATATCCCCGAACGACGGTGACCACGGCGAGTTCGTCCGTAACTCGTCGTCACTGGAGCTGGTCGCCAGCGGGGCGCAGTCAAAATGAACAGCTTCCAACATCTATTGATAGCAATCGCTCATCGCTGCTGCGATCAATGTCGAAAACTATGACAAGGCGAGCGATGCCGCATACGTAATCGTCACGGACCGCATGCTCGAAACGTGGAAGGTAAACGAGGAAGCTGAGGCTCAAGACGCCAAGAGAGCCAAGTCTGTGAGTGCGTGCAAGGGGACGCCGCGCTGGAGGCTGGCTACGTCACCAGCTCCCAGCTCCGCCCGGGCCTGCCCCTCCGAGGGACCCGCATATAAATCGATTTATCCACAAAACTATCGTGCCGTTTTCAAAACAAATTAAGCAGAATTATAGGAACATACATGTGGGTCCTAGCAGTATAGTTATCTCACGTTCTATTTGTGGCGTGTCATAACCTCCAGACAACGGTCCAAACAGGTAAAGAGGGATCGGTGGCCAAGTGCAATAAAGGAAAAAAAAAGGATTGGTGGCCGAGTGGGTTAAAGTACACCAGCTCGGAGCACGTGGAGCGAAAGATCGCGCTATATAACCAAGGGATCCTGGGTTCAATCCCCGCCCCTGTCCGTTTCGATCTGGATGAGCATCGTACCGGCATGCGGTCGTGTACGACTACTGCGTGATGCACGTTAAAACCCCCAGGCTAGCGGTTGTACTGCACTGGCTAAATTTCTCATCTACAGCTGAGAGACTCGTCGCCCGTTGAGGCTGACTCATGTTCTAGGCTGTATAAACATACACACGCCCCAATTTGTTTTCAGACAGATAAGGTAGCACCGCTTCATTCCACCGTGACATAGTAAGATCATCACTGTTGAAAGAGGTGTTCATAACGGACAATAGCATAGTGAACTCCCGAGGTTATTATGAAGACACTAAAGTTATTAAGAGGTTCATTTGATTTTGCCTAAAATTAGCAATGTGAAGAGAAAAAAAAAAGAAAAGAAACGTACGCCTCATTTTGGGTAGAAACGTATTTTCTACCTCTTGATGGCCCGTTTGATTTTCTTAGTAATCTGCAAAACGGGAAGTGTTAAATATACAAAACAATTGTTTCGGGCGCCAAAACGCTAACGTCAAAATTCAATTTGCATCTCAAAATTAGCATCTGTTTGTTGGTTAAGAAAATATGTTGTAATTGTTCAAAAATAATAAAAATCATGCCTCTTCTTTTGCTTTTTTTATCCACTAGCAACCAAACAAGGTCTACAGAGTATGAAAATATCTGAAAAAATGTTTCATAAAATAAATGTTGTTCGGAATAAGTATTTTAGCCTTCTTTGCAACTCATTCACCTATTGTTATTTTTTTATTTCTAAATACATATTAGCAGGGTGCCTTCTGTGCGCTTTGCTTAGGGTGGAGACTTCTGGCCATTTTGTCCCACGCTTTTATTTTTATTTTGTGTTCAGAAGCGCGTGAAAGAGCGTGTCCCGGCACGCGTTCGTGGTGCTGACTGTGCTATGAGGATATTTTGTTTTCGTCGATTTTAATTGTATTTTACCCGTGAGCGCGTTCTGTCGGCATCAGGTACAACAAAGGGTGGCAACACCCTAAGCAGAAGGACATTGAGGCACCCGACATATTAGGATATCTCTGTTCAACCCTGCACGATATTAGGGTGCTTACGTGCCACGCTTGTAGCGTATGCAAGCGTTTGACCACGCGCCCTAACATAGCACACACAAAAAATAGAATCAACAAAAGTCTCGCCTTCAGAGCCTTATCAGGCCTTTCGCTAGGAGTCTGCTGATGACTAGTTACACGTGCAACACGTGCTGGCGTCTGCATGCAGTCATATAACTGCATGCAGACGCCAGCACGTGTTGCACGTCTACACTAGTCATCAGCAGACTCCTAGCGAAAGGCCTGATAAGGCTCTGAAGGCGAGACTTTTGTTGATTCTATTTTTTTGTGTGTGCTATGTTAGGGCGCGTGGTCAAACGCTTGCATACGCTACAAGCGTGGCACGTAAGCACCCTAATATCGTGCAGGGTTGAACAGAGATATCCTAATATGTCGGGTGCCTCAATGTCCTTCTGCTTAGGGTGTTGCCACCCTTTGTTGTACCTGATGCCGACAGAACGCGCTCACGGGTAAAATACAATTAAAATCGACGAAAACAAAATATCCTCATAGCACAGTCAGCACCACGAACGCGTGCCGGGACACGCTCTTTCTACGCGCTTCTGAACACAAAATAAAAATAAAAGCGTGGGACAAAATGGCCAGAAGTTCCTCCACTCTAAGCAAAGCGCACAGAAGGCACCCTGCTAATATGTATTTAGAAATAAAAAAATAACAATAGGTGAATGAGTTGCAAAGAAGGCTAAAATACTTATTCCGAACAACATTTATTTTATGAAACATTTTTTCAGATATTTTCATACTCTGTAGACCTTGTTTGGTTGCTAGTGGATAAAAAAAGCAAAAGAAGAGGCATGATTTTTATTATTTTTGAACAATTACAACATATTTTCTTAACCAACAAACAGATGCTAATTTTGAGATGCAAATTGAATTTTGACGTTAGCGTTTTGGCGCCCGAAACAATTGTTTTGTATATTTAACACTTCCCGTTTTGCAGATTACTAAGAAAATCAAACGGGCCATCAAGAGGTAGAAAATACGTTTCTACCCAAAATGAGGCGTACGTTTCTTTTCTTTTTTTTTCTCTTCACATTGCTAATTTTAGGCAAAATCAAATGAACCTCTATAATAACTTTAGTGTCTTCATAATAACCTCGGGAGTTCACTATGCTATTGTCCGTTATGAACACCTCTTTCAACAGTGATGATCTTACTATGTCACGGTGGAATGAAGCGGTGCTACCTTATCTGTCTGAAAACAAATTGGGGCGTGTGTATGTTTATACAGCCTAGAACATAGCTCAGCCTCAACGGGCGACGAGTCTCTCAGCTGTAGATGAGAAATTTAGCCAGTGCAGTACAACCGCTAGCCTGGGGGTTTTAACCGTGCATCACGCAGTAGTCGTACACGACCGCATGCCGGTACGATGCTCATCCAGATCGAAACGGACAGGGGCGGGGATTGAACCCAGGATCCCTTGGTTATATAGCGCGATCTTTCGCTCCACGTGCTCCGAGCTGGTGTGCTTTAACCCACTCGGCCACCAATCCTTTTTTTTCCTTTATTGCACTTGGCCACCGATCCCTCTTTACCTGTTTGGACCGTTGTCTGGAGGTTATGACACGCCACAAATAGAACGTGAGATAACTATACTGCTAGGACCCACACTGTATGTTCCTATAATTCTGCTTAATTTGTTTTGAAAACGGCACGATAGTTTTGTGGATAAATCGATTTATATGCGGGTCCCTCGAGGGGCAGGCCCGGGCGGAGCTGGGAGCTGGTGACGTAGCCAGCCTCCAGCGCGGCGTCCCCTTGCACGCACTCACAGACTTGGCTCTCTTGGCGTCTTGAGCCTCAGCTTCCTCGTTTACCTTCCACGTTTCGAGCATGCGGTCCGTGACGATTACGTATGCGGCATCGCTCGCCTTGTCATAGTTTTCGACATTGATCGCCAGCAGCGATGAGCGATTGCTATCAATAGATGTTGGAAGCTGTTCATTTTGACTGCGCCCCGCTGGCGACCAGCTCCAGTGACGACGAGTTACGGACGAACTCGCCGTGGTCACCGTCGTTCGGGGATATCTCGCAGACGCATGCAGGGTTGAAGGTCAACGGGCTGGGGGCGAGAGCGAGAATAGCTTTCGGGTTACTGAGTCGCGTGAGCGGTTTTGTTCGTACCGCGGCGAGGAGAGCTTGGGCGATCATGGGGGCGCCTAAAATGAGAGAGCGTTCATAGTCACGTGGTTTATGGACGCCATGGTGTGACTAACTTGGGCAGTGTTGCCTGGTCGCCAGATGAAAATGATAAAAATTTGTAAATTGAATATTGCAATTACCAGAGCTCTAAAAATCGCGGAACTTTGTGTATATGCTAAGTAGCATATGAGCATTCCATTTCAAGAATAATCTATCCGTTTAATTTCCGTGTCATAACCCCTTTAAAGCCCTTCGATGTGTTTGCGTTTGTCTTGCAAGTGGCGTCAAATGCGCCAGTGCACAAGGCCCGTGTCTCGAGCGGCCCTTGGAAATTAAGCAGTTGTCGGCGCAGTACTGAAATGAACGGCCCTTGGAAGCTAATGGCAGCGAAGCACCCGCCCCTCGCACGTGTCTTGAGCGTTTCGACAACAATGGTTGGCGGTACTTGTAAGCGTGAATTTTATCAAAGGAATTCAGTCTGCACTTGCCGGCAGCGCCTTCAACTTACAGAATTTACGAGGATAGCTCGAGTGCAAACATGACTTTTGTGTATTTGAGTGGTTCTTTTTCGCTGACAGGCAGACAGACGGGAAGTGTCCTTTCTTGCCATACCCGTTGCCAATGTTGTCAGCTGCTGTGCACTGGGCGCGCGATTGTGGACGAGTAGTAGAGCCGCGCCACTTGCTTGGACAGAGAACTCCTTGGTAGAGTTCACGGGTAAAAAACGGTTGCTATTGTTGCTTTTGACCCGCCGCGCAGAAGTGTGGACTCCTGCCGCGCAAAAGTGTGGACCTCGCCACTAAATGTGCTATGCTTAGAGTCGGCACTCTGTTACCTAAGGCGCCGCCATCTTGGTGCTTGTACAGAGCAGACGCAACTGCTGATCGTCATGATTCAAAAGTGCGACTTGCTCGGCATTTGATTCGGTGTTAAGAAGCTTATGTAATATTTCTTTGCTTTGTCGCGAAGCGTTTAAACATTTGCGGAGGACGTAAAAGCGTTTCCTGTGATTTCAGACAAAATTTCAGATAACTGGCAGCCATGATTTTAAGCCACAATATGGACAACTGTCGTTACTCTGAGGCGTAGCTTATTTAGTGGCACTAGGGAAGATCATGGCGGAACAGCGAGCTAGATTTCAGACGCCATGTTCTTCTATAGTGCCACTAAATAAACTACGGTTATTTAGTGTAAGCGTAGCTTACACTTATTTAGAGTAACGACACTTGTTCGTAATGTGGCTTAAAATCATGGTTGCCAGTTATCTGAAGATTGATCTGAAATCACGGAAACGCTTTTCCGCCCTCCACAAATGTTTAGACAGTTCGCGACAGAGCAAAGCAATATTATATGAGCTTTCCTAACACCGAATCTAATGCTGAGGAAGTCGCACTTTTGAATCATGACGATCGGCAGTTGCGTCTACCCTGGACAAGCACCAAAATGTCGGCGCCCACAACAATGTTGACGAACTGAGTGCCGATATTCTAAGCGCAGCTCATGCAGTCATAGTGGCTCTAGTTCTTCCCTAGAAGTGGCGCGAAACACGTGTCTCGGAGCATTTAAAAAAAAAAAAAATGATAGGCGCCACTTTTCTTAGGATAGATGGGCTTTACTCCAAAGATCCTCGGAGCGGGTTTGAAAACCAGTATTCAGACGAAGAGCTGGCCGATATAGGACATAAAAAGTGCAAAACTGCACCTTTATTTTTTTTCTAGCTTTAAACTAAACTTTAAAAAAAATATATATATATATATATATATATTTTTTTTTTTTTTTTGCAAAACAACGTTTGCGTGTTAAATGTGGTGGTCCGAACGGCCGCAACGCCGCACCTTGTGCTTTTGATAATTTCGAACGTGGAGAGAACTTCGAATTCATTTGGAAATCAGAGCTTATTCTACGTTTTGTAAGCCACTGTAATCTCACGTGTGTACTGGCTCGTATCTCGCACCGCCTGTTGGCCGCTTCCTGCAGCGGCGGACGCAGAGCGAAGAAGATCTAGCTCGAGATCGGCGGCGAACAGCCCGTGGCCCGAGCGCACTACGAGCGCTCGACCTGCATGCGCAGCTGCGAGCACGCAACTCGTTTGTTCCGGAAAAATTCTGCGCCATCTATGAGGAAAGGGTACAAATAAATAGCGGTTGAATCCCCCTTAATCACCCTCTCTGAGCAGCAAGTATGCTGGGCGTACCACCCTAGGGCCTACAAGCCTTTGTTACTACGACTCATCCCACTCAAAGCTGGTTAAAAGAGGAATAGCCAATTTGTATTTCATGAACGCATTAAGAAGGTTTGCCACCATGCAATGCCCTCGAGTTTGAGTGAGCAATACGACCGCTTGCTGTACACCAGCTTTCAAAGGCTGTGCTTGTATCTGTGGCAGAAGCTGCAAAGGGACGTTTGTCCGTGCTCAGATGCTCCTCCAAGGGATACAAAAAGTGCCAGTTGTGCCGCTACATGCACAGAACAGCACACAACCTAGGAAAGATAGCGAAACATGTAAATGGAAAAGTTTTCTCTGCACCTAAAAGCTCGCCAAGGTGTGCTGAACTAAATGGTATGGGACTCCCTTTTTGACACCTGCGAACTCAATGTAGTCACTTTCCACAAAATGCAAGGAGCACATAAATCGGTTAGCGTCCGCTTTCCGAGGTGTCCGTAACTGTTCTGCAGGAATTGCAGTCAGCCATTGGTCCCGATCCCGTTGATCTTTTGGAAACTTGTGCAGACTTTGCCGCACAATGCTACTTTGGGATGCAGAACCTGTGAGGCAGCTCTTCACGCAACACCTTGGGGGCATTCTTTTCGGAGCCGATCACAGGCATTCACCACTCACTATTCATTTCCATATCTTCAATGTACAAAACAACTCGTCTTGAAGTGCAGAACAGCGAGCGGAACAAACATAACTGCAAAGCAATCGCACGGCAAACGGTTCCCGACAATGCATTTCGTCTGCTACGCGCAAAAAAAAAAAAAAAGAGAGAGAAAAGCGCGCGGCGGGTGTCGCCACATGATTTCCGGCACTCACCTCCATGTGCAGGTTTCGGTTTCGAGTAGTTGCGTTTTTGGCTCTATTAAAAATATGTGACTAGCAAAATATTAATTGGGTAGTCCTCTCACACCATATTAAATCGCCTAACAAAAACTAAAATTTTTTTTTTTTTTTGTGGGGAGTCAGCGTTTTTTAATGACAGAGTAGAGAGCACAATCACAAAGTCAGCGGATTTTGGGATGGCCATCTTTCGTGTCACTGTCATGACTGCGGGTGCAAACCTTTACTTACCACGTGTACTGTTCTCGCCAAACACAAAGACAAGACTAAAAAATAATTAAAACTGAAAAAAAAAGGGATAGCTTTTTTGTAATTGGTGACAGGACGCCGGATTGGTTGAGGGTTTTGCGGTTGCACAGCGTGTATATATACAATGTCCTTCGATTACAAAGTTGAAAGTTAGCGTTCTCGTTGTCTGTTCTTCCACTGTCCTTGTCGTAAAACATGATCACGTTTTCTAATGAAAAAGGTCAACTGTGCTGCAAGAAAGCGAGGTTCCGACAGGTTACCATTTATCCAGGTACGGGGCAGCATTGCGTCATTCGCATGCAACTTTTCGTACGTCACCCAGCATATTACCTGTGATTCTGTCAGCGCTGTGCTAGCCACAAAATGCATCGACATACAGTTCTTTCATGTTACAACGCAAGTGTTTAGGATTCTTGTGGGCAGGTCGATAGCTTTTCTAGGATTCTTTAAAGGCACAGTGTGTCATTTTATGGTATGGCTAATCTGAAAGGAAATGATACAATGGCCCCGAGACCAAGATGATCTCTCTGGTGTTAGTACATACATCACAACCGAAAAAGGTCAGACATTTGAAGAATTCTCCACGGGCAAAAAACCGGAGACGTTCTTCAGAGGTCCCCCGATTTTGAGATTACCACAGGCAATCATCCAGAGTCTATGCGCTTTTATTAAATGCATGCATAATCAAAAGGACGGGCACTCGAGGAACAATAAATGACATTGAAGCAGTCATATTGCTCAACACACATCCATTTAAGTATTTATTTGCCTGAAGCACAAAATCACACCAGTGTTTTTCCTCAGACCTGTTCTCGAGGTTATTACCTGAAAGCTGCACCAAACAGGATTTTGCCCAAGAGACAAATGAAAGCCCAGCATCAGGGTGGAGAATAAAAATCGAGACAGTATAGATAGTTATCTAAATCATATTTCAAATCGTGATTTAGATCACACCGGTTTTACTGTAATGATTTAAATCAAACCTTTCCCACAGAAATAATTCCCAATTTTCATTTAACGTTTTTCTATCACATGAAGCTTTCAAGGTGTGCGCTTGTTTCGTACTGATATCGAATAATCAAGCAAACAACTCTTCTCAGCCAATCAGAGCGTCAGGCTCTTCTTCTAAGTTCAACACAGTTTGTCAGTTACATGATGTCCCACGGCAAGCAAATCAAAACGTGAAAGAAATGAAAACAAGAAAAGGAATGTTTCATTGCAAGCAAATCTGAACACGAAGGAAAAAGCAAATACAGCTTTTTCACTAACTAAAAAATAAGCTGCTTTTGTTCTAGCATGGCAGGTTTATGTCACTAAAAAAGTTGTTCATTAAATTTACTTAAAAAGCATAAGTGTACAGTAATCTTTCTTCCGTATTGTTTTCAGTGACCGGACAGACTGATAAATCAATCTGCCATGTTTAGAAATACACATAGTGATAAAAATAATTTATTTTCTAGCTACAGTGATTTATATAAAACCAATCCGATTTATTTGTATTAAACACAAAACATGATTTTTTTCCCCACCCTGCTAAGCATACACCGTTTCACCATACGATGTATTGCAGAGAATGCTCCAAGCCATTGAAACCAATCCAAAGCAGTGAGAGTACCACGTGACTTCTAGGTAAAGTGCAGCGACACGCCGAGTGCATGGCTACGCGATGCATTCACTGCGCAGGACTGGCTGGGACGACTCCGTAGCTTTCGCTGCGGTTCATTGCACGGTGAAACAAAAGCAAAGTTGACCCTGCGTATGGATCAAGTCAAAACCCTGTTTAGGGCACTGCTAATAACACACAATGGTTTGCACATTCTATAAATGCAAGAAAGCATGGTATCAAAAGTCCATCTATGCAGACCGTAGGAGATACACCGCTCCACATAAAAAATGGATACAAAACGATATAGCATTGTTCACTTCACTTGCACAGCAAGCTGCATCTTAACAATATGGCATACAAAAAGTTGCAGTAGAAAAGCCAGTACACTGGGTATTCTGGCACTGTACAAGATACGCAGAGTGTAACGTGTAGTAGCAAAGATGTAGCACAGTATATGTGTAAAAAAAGTTTGGAATTATCTTGGGCACTGGTCAAAAAGACACGCAATAGTGAATTTCTTTTCCACTTCCATAAACTGTCAACTCGTCCTATTTAGTCCACATGTGCAAGTGCAAGCTGCACTGCCAAGTGTAGGAGGCGGTTACCATTATTTGCAGTTTTTCTGTAGTTATTGTCAAAACCTGCTTGCCCCAAAATATAAGCCTCCAAAATCGTGCTTTCTGGCGAACTTGCAATGTTGAGCAGTTCTTTAAAAAAAAAAAAAAGTGTTTTTTTTTAGAGACTAGCAAATGATGACCTCATCATTCAAAGAAGTAAGAAAAAACCTGAATAATTATTCTTAAATTATCATACATAAAGAATCAGAACCCAAGCAGTGCTTTTCTCGGCCACAAGTTTGTGAATATCCTCCAACCATAGGCCCAAAGTGGAAGAGAACAACAAATCTATTTATGGCAGGAATTAAACCCACCATGCAATGAAGCTAATAGCAATAAAGGCATAGCCCCGACTCACTGAATCAAGTACTTTTAACCCCTCCTGACCACAAGAAAAGCAGCAATTTTAAAGGATCCATGTAAGTGCTTGCATTTCACTATCTAATTTGCATATGCCTTGTTGGGAACATAAAATGTGCACGCTGGCACAGGTCAAACAGAATTAGAAAATATAGTGATGTTTACTGACAACCATCTGTTAAGAGACGCCTAAAACATCATTCAAAGTATCCCCCGAGCTCAAGGTCTAAAAAATATGCCACAATACAGTTGAATTATGTAAATAATGCCATCTATGTGACTAAGACTGATGCAAGTGGTTAGCCATGTTGGACAAGTGTAACCACCGTTCCCAGGACTATTTCTGACAGCACACCAGCTTGTGATCAAGCTAAAAGCTACATTTAAACCGAAACTACAGTTCTTCGGCTATTCACAAAATTGTAGAACATAATTCTCCGCACTAAATTTTAGTTCTTGATGGCACTTGGAAACAAGTGATCACCGGTGATCAATGGCCTATGGACGTGGTCAGGAGAGAGTTAAACTACAGTAAACAAGAAGCATGAAGACTTAGACCTTACAGATGCCTTCATACATATGCCAAAAAGGCAATGATAACTTGAAGATATTCACTTCTTTATCTGACCGGAATCAAAGGCATGTAATAATAAACATAAACATGTGCTTCATAAGCTCTAGAAATTGGTTTAACTGAGTATGCTACACTATACTCGATCTCACACCTTGTAATTTCAATGTTCACAAAAATAGATATAATTTTCACTCGGTATACTGAAACAGAGATTTCCCTATAAGTGAGCAGCAAAAACAGTAATGAGAATTAAATTATGTTGGAAACTTAAACTTTACAGGCCATATATTCCAGTGGCCACAGTCCACCTCACAGAGGAGGCAGTGCCAGAGATACTAATTCCACGACAAAAGATAGGTTCATGCATAATCTTCCAACACACAGGGTGCCCCCGAAAAAAATTCGCATGAGGTTTTTCCCTTTGCAAAAGTAAACTATGCATCGCTCGAACGCTCAATTTCCGCCATAAGGAAGAGCTAGAGGTCTGAACCAGGTGCCAAAGTTTCAGCATGAACCAATATTTTATTCAAAAGTTATGTGATTTTTTGAAAAGTTCAATGGGAAAATGGGGCCCATTTTCGCCAGTTTTCGGTTTCTGTCGCCATAGAGCTCCATGTATCCGAGAGCTCCACCGGCCACCATTTTCCCATTGAACTTTTCAGAACTTAATAACTTTTTAATAAAATATCGGTTAGTGCTGAAACTTTGGCATCTGGTTGTGACCTCTAGCGCTACCTTGGGGCGGACAATGAGCATTCGGCGATGCATAGTTTAATTTTGCAATGAAAAAAACCCTGTAAATATTTTTAAGGGTCGCCTGTACATCACAGTTGAGAGTATAACCTGAGGCCTTTTTAGAGAAAAATCATGGAATGCATATTGCATGATGCAAAAGTTTCACCTTGAGCCTGCTAAGCAACGCATTACGTTATTGTCTGCTGAAATTCCCAAGCATGCAGTAGCCACTAATTACTAAGGCTACCAACATTTTGGAAAATCTGTGCTGGAGGAAATCGGTCACCGTCTCCCTGTGCAATGCACATATTATCTTATGAACTCGCCCCACATTGATACAAAACCGAAGACTGGTATGCAGACTCCATGTGACCACAATATGCAGTAAACAAAGCTTAGAACTTGTGATATGGTGAGCAAATTAAGAAGATACAGTGCTCCCCCACAAAATCTTTGTAAACCGCCTCAATGGTACATATTTTCAATTAAATTAATTTCCCCCACCCCCCCCAAAAAAAGAAATAAATTCAATATTTATGTCAGCAGACTTAATTTGACAGAGCTGTACAAGTGTACGGTACCTCCCATCCACTTTTCTTCTGTGCGCCTTTTTGCACCATGCAGAAGAAAGTTTGAGGTGTTTACTCCTCAGTTTAAGCACAAATGAGTGCATCGATTCACTGCACTCCTGAATCCCCAGTGGGAAAATGTACAGAAATGCTCTTATTCTGCCGTCACTCTGATACTCATCTCAAAACAGGTGCCATACTAGTAGCCCCTTCTAAGCCAAAATGCCTCATCTCAAAGCTCGCTGTCCTCGAAATAACAAACAGAAATGCCATTTGAGAAATAGTACCTATAAAAATGAGATAGCTATACCCTCGTTCGTGCAAGCCAACAGTGGAGCAAAAACATTTTGTAGCCCTCCTTGTGGCATCAGCTCAATGCCGAACGGAGTAACTGAAGGCACGCAAGGCACAAGCTCGGCTTCGCTTGCGTCACACTGATTTGGCATGCTTAGCATCACAGGAAATGAGACGCCTTCCCATGACTCGACGCTGGCGTCACTCGAGGCCATCGACAACGGTACAGTCCAGGAGCTCTAGATGCTTTTCTCGCATGGCGTCGGTCACCTTGAACATTGGGCCGTGTCCGGGAACGACAAAGTCTGCAATGTGCAGTATCATCTGCCGGCTCTTGACCTGCTGCTTGGGGTCTTCGCTGCCGGCCACCTCTCTCCAGATCCTGGGGTCGTCAATGTCTTCTGCCTTTTCGAAGAGGTCACCTAGAGGATGTTGCACGAAAGAAAACCCCACGTCAAGGAAATTGAGATGTCTCGAGGAGGCAGAGCCCATGAAGCACGCAGCTCCACGGTATTCCCGTGACATGTCAGCTATTCGTTGCCATACACACTGCGCAACACTGTTGGAGCGAACACGAGACCGAACACTTTTGGCACTTTGCTTCTAAAGGGTATTGGTGTGCATAAACTTTTACAGCTTATGCTAGTGTCCCAAAATTAGTGCTTTGGACCACAGTGGTAGTTTTGATGACAGCCATTTCATTCTAATAAAAAACAAAAATGAAAGACGTTTAGAACTCCCTGTAATGCCGAATTAGAGCACAGCTCTTGAGGAGGAGGAGGGATGGTGTGGAGAGGAGAATATGGCCCTCCTCCTCCTCCATACCCTTTCATCCTCCCCTCCCCTCCTTCTCCTTTTATTCTCCTTCCCTCCTCCTCCCTTCCTCCCTCGTGACCCTAGTGACGCCACTCGTGAAGGCCTTGTAAAGGTTGTTACCTTTAGTGAAGGTCGTGACCTTCGTCGTGACCTTCACGAGTGACCTTCTTGACGTCACTCGTGACCCTAGTGACGTCACACGTGATGTCCTTATGAGAAACGTCCCATAATGCAATGCACAGTTAAGAGCGACGTCCACTCGTTTCCCTGGTGACGTCATTGTGGGAAACGTCCCACAATGCAACGCACGGGTAAGCTGACGGCTATCCCGCTCAAGCCAGAAACGGGCACCTAAGAGCTGTGCTCTAAAACCAGAAATCGCCTACTTGCGTTAACAGCTATGTATGAAGTGACCAGACGTCCCGATTTACGCGGGATAGGTCCCGCTTTTCTGGCCGTGATTTTGCTGTCCCACCAGCATGCTTGTAGGACGGTGTTTTTCCTGCTTCGGCGCCCCCGAACGTCGAATAGATAAAAGACACAGTTAAACAAAAGGATGCATTAGTAGAGAGGGTGCTTTCTCTGATTGATGAACAAGATATGCTTTAAAGCGATGTTGATGCTGAAGGTTAATTTGTGTATGACTGTGAACAGTACTATGGACATAGTATCTACAAAAATAAAAAAGTGAAAGCCGTTTACAACTCCCTGTAACGCCGAATTAGTGCGCAGCTCTTAAGGAGGAGGAGGGAAGGGTACTGAGGGGAGGGTATAACCCTCCTCTTCCTTCTCCTCCTCCTCCCCTCATTCTTCAATCTCCTCTCGGAGGGGGTCACAAGACCTCAGGGGCGGGGAGGGGGGTCACGTGAGCTTGGGGGTTCGCATGACCGGGGGGGGGGGGGGCTCAAGCGGTGCATTATGGGACATTTCCCATGATGCACCGCGCCGTTACGTTGACGGCGACGCCGCTGAAGCCGGAAACGGGCGCCTAAGAGCTGCGCTCTAATACACTAAAACTAAAGAAATATTCCAGCCATACTACATACGGGGATTCCAAACTTGGGAACTTCAGTAGGCAATAACGTAATGAGTTCCTCAGCCAGTCTTGAGCTTAGAGCAATTTTTGGAGCCGAAAAAAATCTCGTTATGAGGTACCTTTGTATCAGAAAAAATAGCTGTTTGGAGCAGCTTTGGAGGAGCACATATGTAAGTTTGAAGCAATTCGTTGCAGTTCCCCATTTGCAATGCCGGCATGCATTCATATGGTAGGTTGTGTGATGCCCATTAAAAGCCCAAAAGGCTGAGAGTTCAGGGGAAACCCCTCCCAGCTCTTTCCACTTTAGCAGAGCGAACATTGAAGAGGGGGTCAATTCATCTCCAGTGCTCACTCTGCTAAAGTGGAAAGAGGTGGGAGGAGCTTCTATCTGGCTCTTTACCTCTCACCAACGTTACTAGATTACCTCAGTTGTGGAACTCCCGCGGACGGGGGTGCCCCCCTTCACTCACTTCAATCCGTCAGCCGTCGCTCGAAGTGCCATCTATATTTTCGTTTCATAACTGTGCATTCCAAAGAGCACAGCTGAAGCGCCCAATGGCGATCACAACGCCGCCATTTTTATTGCAGCGGTCACTCGAGGAACTGCACGTGACATCTATTTTGGCTTCAATCAGCCATTTCGGAGCCGAAACAGATACGGTGGAAGAGGTTACAGGGGTGCCACCCCGTATCCCCAGCGGACGCGCCGCGAAATACCACCGAAGTTAAGATGTGCCTAGGTCGGGACGCGCTACTTGAAATCACCGCTGAGGCATGGTTTGTATAAAAACAATATTAATTGTGCTGATAACCTCGCAAACTAAAAATTTGAGAACACATCACGCGCCCCTCATTTTGTACTAAACTCTAATAAAAGTTACTACAAAAAGAGTTTTTGCCGTTGGTGTTTACAGCGTCTAGTAAGGTTGAAACGAGCGTATCCCGATTCAGTTACCAAAGCAGCCGTCCGGCGGCGCGTCGAGCGACGCCGAGGCGAGTCGTGGTGAGTGAGGGGGTACTGTTCGTGCATGCAGCGTCTATGAGCAGTTCCGTAGCTGAGTTAACCTAATAACGTTGCACTCTCACCGACTATAGTCAAATTGCCCTTCGACTGCTCTGAAGCTGTGCCATTAACTTAATCAAATTTGTGTTGTTTTTTTTTAGTGCTAGCTGACAAAGGTTAGCAGGACTGATGTAAGTATGCAAACAATAACCATTGATGAGTCGATATAGAGTACCAATGTAACCCTCTAGACTAGGCGTCTCCAAACGTTCTGGCTAAGGGGCCGGATTGTGCCCTTGTCGCAGTGTCCAGGGCCGGAAAATAGGTAAGATTACATAAATGAGAAAAAACTAAATTAACAAGCCTAAATAAGCATTTAAAATCAATATTTAAAATAAAGCAAAAACTAAAAAGAAAAGTAAGGTAGTTGAATACTTTACTTTAAACACTTTATTTTTATATGCAATATGTTGTTAATTATGACATTACAAATTAAATGTGACACAGAAAACTTACCAGGTATAAATCAAAGTTCATGAACTTTGGCATATTATTACAGGGTAGAATACTAATGAGAATGCTAGGTCTGATGATGAGAGTATGCAAGAGTTATGACAGATCATAGTTACACAGACATGAAACAGGGAACTATGGATTGCAATGCTGGTGATGACAATGGACAACAAATACCATGACGAGAGAACCCGCGTTTTTGATGCAGGTTTTCTCATTCTTTCTTATACCTTTGCTAGCGCTTTTCAAATGTGTTGCAACAACACCCATTATTTCTTTTATACGCAAAATTGTTTTTTGCATTTGTTGCAGTGGGTTGCGGGCCGGGCACCACTGATAAGACCACGA